>JANHFT010007220.1:97925-119067 GCA_032467955.1 Pseudoxenodon macrops | reverse complement strand
TGAAAGGGCCGCCTGCCTGCTGCCAGGCAGGATCTGCAGCTGGATAAGTCACTTGCACGTATTTTAGCGTAGGAGCTGCCACCTTTATTGAGGATGCTTAAGGTCAGGGTGGCAATTGCTGAAGCTTCTGGTTATGTGGGTTAAATTTACAGGGGTCTCCAAACTTGGCAACTTTAAGCCTGGCGGATTTCAACTCCCAGAATTCCCCAGACTTAGTTGCCAAGGTTGGAGACCCCTGGGTTATTTTTATTGATTGATTTTATTTGTCAAGCATATATAAGATTACAGAGAAAGTATAGACATGATTGTGGATACATGAATGAATAAACGTGGTTATGAATACATGATATGGTAGCGAATAAATGGGGACATTAGGACAAGGATGGTAGGCAGGTATGCATTCCCCTTTAAAGCTTTTCGGTGAAAAGCACCGCTTCGCTCTCACCTATGGGGGCAGGGGTGGGGGAGGGTGCGGGGAGAAGCATGGGGGGAGAAGCATGGAGAGTCAAATCGAATAGGACGCTGTTACATTGATTCTTTATTTTTTTTAAACAAACAACCTTGGAGGTAAGGCCCCATTACCTCCTGGAAGCTTTCCCCAACAGCTGCAAATCTCATCAACTGAATCAGTTTGTCCCTCTGACTTTATTTGGAATTATTTAGCTGTTTTAGGATATTATCAACCCAGGTAGACTTCAGAGTTATATAAGTGTCAAGACCAGATGTACGATAGGTTAATTGCTCTCACAATTTTTGGCATTTAAAAAAAATGTGTTCCACTCTGCCAGATTTTTATTTTTTTTAATAATTTTTTTAAATTTATTCAGACAACTAGTGAAATATTAAAAATATACCGTAGTATAAAGGAGCCACCAGAGTAGCTACGGAGCAGCAGTTTAAAACAACATTTGGCCACCATCTACCCCACCCACTCATAGAATTTGACATAGTGTACATTCTTAGAAGGTCAGCCTTTTTTAATGGTCTTGATAAAGCTTCCTATAATGTTCTATGAATTAAGTTAGCATTAGCTCTACATCCTCATTCCTATGAACTTTAAGCTTCTGTGGGTAAATTTAGGTGTACTTTTTTGCTGAATGAATAGCTCAGTTGTAGGTTAACTAGAGTATCTGTAGATGGCAGGCTATAGTTTAATGCTCAGTAACTATTCATATGCGTATCCAGAGTTCAAAGATCTAGTTTATTTCTGGCTAATACATTTTGTGCATCCAAACTCTTGGATTAATTTTTGGTTTACTCTATTTTTGGAAATGCAGAAAATGGTAACCATAATGACCATTGTGTTTAGCAATAACATGAGGTGATCCAATAACAGGCTTTCAATTATGTTACACCTGAACTGCAGTTTTCAAGTTCTTGAGAAGCAGCTCAAAGTTAAACTATTTTATTAGTTTAAACATTAGTTTGCCTAGGAAAGGGTAAAGCTGTATGAAATATTAGTATAAAAGTAAACTGCCCACTGGATGGCTGCTGTAGTGACTGTATTATGAAATGAAAAAGGTTGTAATCCCAAACAAAAGGGGATTTGGAGGAAGGTATCTTTGAGATTTATTCTGGGGTGTGGTCAGGTAATCATTTAGGTCTTCTGTGTCAAAAAAGAGTTCTATGTTATTTTCTTAGATCATGTTTTAATATGTGAAGTTGCCTGTCGTTCAGGATAGTATATGCCTTAATATTTGTGGGTTTTTAAGATGCCACAAGGCTTTTCAATGCATTGGTTCACAACAGTGACATTAAAAGAAATTGGCTGCCAGGTAATGTTTTCACACATAGATTACATAGGCCATCAGACATTTGGAGCAGAGTGATGTGCTGATTTGTGAGGAACTTAGTTAATGAAAGCAGTAAGACTGCAGCTCCTGATAATCAAAGACCCTTAAGAAGAAAGATATATGACTGCAATTAATTTGGGAGGAGGAGGAGAAAAAGTCATTTCTATTATACAGTATAAGTAGAATGCGTAGAAATGATTTAACACACTCAGTTTCCACTCACTTTGGGGGGGGGGGAGAAATCACTGGTATCTTTATGTGCCCTATTTAGAAGACAGTCCTGACCTAAACAGCTGTACAGCATTTAAAATGGGTGGAGTTAAATATATGCAGGTTCCAATAATTGGTGTCCAGATGCAATGAGAATTCTTAGATGAAGCCTGGGCTTGTGAACATTGGTTTAAATGGGTTATACATGAAGGACTGAACATTTTGAAGACTGGATCCTTTAGTCCCTTCTTGATTCCAAGCCTTTCATAAATGGCTAGAGTTAACAGGTATACAGACAATTCCTGGATTAAAAACATCTGATTTACAAATAACACATTCTCACATGAATGGGTTCCCTATTACTAAAATGGCAGATAGTATTCTCTTTCTTTAAGCTGACAAACCACCGAAGCTGCCTATTTTTAATATACAAACTCTTTTCAGCGGTTCATAAAAACATCTTCAGCAGTTTATCATCTCTAGGAAGGAGAAAGCTGTCCACCATTTTTAATAATAGGCAGCCCATTTGTAAGTATGAGTTCTGCCTTACATACAAATTCATGTTAAAGACAGGTGGAACTTGTTCTTAACCTTGTTGACAATATAAGGCTAAGCATGCTTTGAAATTTCAGTTTCTTGGCATTAACTATGTCGGTGAAAGCTTACACTGAGGACATTTTGAAGATGTAAGTTGCCAACCTTTGCTCCAATTCTATGCCTAGGAATTTTCAGTCTCTCAGAATTGAATTTGGGGAAATGCTACAAGGGAAGCATATGATGCTAAGCAAGTCATGTATCCCTTCGTATTGGCTATGTTTAGGGCTGCTGGAAGTTCTGGTTGGTAGGTCGTAGCTTCCCCCACTGGTTATATGCCAATTCTAAACTACCCAAAACTTTTGGGTCAACAATAACTAATAGAATGTCAAAGGTATGGAACTAAGAGGCATACTACATCTTGGATGAAGCTGTGCTTTAATAATGATTACTGGTTGGACTTTAGTGGGAGGAATCTAGATGGTGTAAGTTTTTAGTCTCTGCCAAGGGTGTCTCTCTTTTAGAAAAAGACTTGTTTCCATAAAGGAGTACTCATGTTGAAACCTGTGAGTGGCTGAGTTTGTACACAATTCTAAATCATAATCCATAGTTAATGAACCAAAGTTGCTATGTTCACATACAGTATGTTGTACCAAAAAGATTGATTGGATTATGTGCTGTCAAATTGGTGATGATTGTTAACAATCATATAGATTTTCTCCAAGAAAGGCATGTTTTATTATGGCCTAATACGGTATTCTGATTCAAGCTGTGTTAAGGCATAATATGCTTTTAATTTTTATCATAGCTAGTCTTGTTTTAAACATTGGTTTAGTTTTGTGTAAAGAGTTGTGTAGTACATTTCTTTAATGTATTGGTGTTTTGAAATAATGAGTGTTGCCTTTTACACTGCTAGAGTTCATAGGCATGCTAATTCATTAGTACCAAGCAACAGTGCCTAAACCAAAATCAAACCATATCTCAGCATATTTTGTGAGCCTTGCCATTTTATTAAGCTGCATTATGTGATTTCTTTTGGTTTATATTCTATAACTACTGCTTGTTAACTATGATTTTTTTTAGAATGTCTGAATGAAGCCACTCTGTAGCATGCCTGAGCCATTGTTTTCCAACAGTCAGCTAGACATAGGTGAGGATTGTACTAGATTCCCCACTACAATTCTACAGAGCTTTTCCCTCCCTTTCAGCAAAAGTGAAAGGGAACAGTGCGTTCTCACATTTGGCTGCAACAATCCCGAGTAAAAAAAAAAAGTTGCAGCCTGTTTATGCTGTGTTGGCAAACTCTTTACTCATGGAAAAAAGAATGAAAAAGAGGCAAATGCCTGCTCTTGAAAGTAGTACAGGGCTTTCTTGTGGAGTATATAAAAGCAGGAATGCAATCAATCAAAGTTAAATTCCTGCCAATCAATTGTGCCCATAGAAAGGGTGGCCTAAGCTTTTCTAAGTTGTCACTACAGATCAGCTGTTCAGAAGCTTCTAACCTTTTTGGAGGGGCTTCACAGACCTTGGGGAGACGTCTGCCTTGCTTTTCTTGTAGTCAGCTATTTTCAGGTCACCTTTCCATTCCAAAGAGCTCAGTACTGTGCTAATTCATGTGTGAAGGCTAGTGCTGCAGCAGATGTATTGGAAGATGGAAATCCCTACCAGCTGTGTTTTCAAAAGGAGAAAAAATGCTGAAAGGCAAATATTTGGATTTTTATGGGACCTGAGTAAAACAAGTCTCTAACAATGAGAACATGTTGACCCTTTTGCAACATGCTATAAGGGATATAACCAAGGGATATTACAAGGATCAATTCCCAGAATATTAACTACGTTCTTTCTCTTCCATACTGCTCTTGCTCATCTTTCTCCTTTTCCTCTTAGGTGGATCTATGCTGTAGCTTTCCATCTTAATTTGTAAGAAAGCTGATTTGAGACCTCAATGCATTTTTTTTGCACCCGAAAAAGGTTGTGAGGCTATTCAAGCTTTTGGGCAGGGAGGCACAAATGTAAAATATTATGGAAAACAAATTAGCTCATTCTTGGGAGTTCATAATTAATACATTTGATGAAGCTATTTAAAGTTGTATGTTGCATTCTGACCTGACTAACTTGCATGGTGGTTGGCCTCTCTCACTTGGCATTCTGCAATCTGCTTATTTAGAGCTTGGAATCTGCTAGCAGAAAATAAATCTGCTGATGAAGGTGGTGTCTGGTCTTTTGACCTTGGCTGAATGCCATTAGGGTTTAGGATTCTCTAGTTAGATGCGAAAGTTAGTCTGTTTTAGTATAAAATAAAAATGAAAAATAGTGAAAGGTTATCTGGTCATTAATGACTGGCATTTATGATTACACACTGTCTCTAGGTAAATTTCATATAGGGAATTTCTTTCTAAATGTTGGTTCTTTAGTAGGGAATCTACACAGGCCAGTTAACCTGTGATGCCTGTAAAACCGAAAAACAATGCCTAGGATTAGGAAGTAAGAGAAACCTGGATAATGGTACACATCCAGAGATATTAATGGTAGATAAGAAAATATGCTGTAGCAGCCTTCCCCAGTCTGAGCATCCTGCAAATCTACAGACTTCCATTCAAAATTTTAACATTTCCTAGTAGGGAAAGACTGGCCAACTGAACCTACTGTATAGTCCACTTTGATGCACTATCATAGTACAGTACAGGTAGTCCTTGACTTATAACCATTTGAAGTTACAACAGCACTGAAAAAAGGTGACTTATGAACATTTTTCACATAACTATTGCTTGCATCCCTGTGGTCACATGATCAAACTTCAGGTGCTTGGCAACCAGCATGTACGGTATTTCTGATTGTTGCAGCTTCCTAGGGTCATGTGATCTTTATTTGCCACCTTCCCAGCCAAGCAAGGTCAATGAGGGAAGCCAGATTTGCTTAATGACCATGGGATTCACTTAACTGCAAATTCATTTCATAACCATGACAAAAAGATTGTAAAATGGGCACAACTCATTTAACAACTGTCTTGCTTAGCAACAGAAATGTTGGGCTCAATTGTGGTTGTAAGTCAAAGAATAATTGTAATCATGTCAGATAATTTAGTTAATGCTTATTTTTCCAAAGCCCCTGGCTGAATAGCATAAGTTTATATATCAGTTACATTTCTGTGGGCTGCTTAACTTGCAGATGAGAAAAATATTATAAAAGAACCCTAAAGATGGGAACAGCATAAAGCTGGTTTGGGAGATGGATGAGGTAGCAACTTGTCTTGGGACCAGAATTTCCATTGTTAAGGTGATTGTTAAGTGAGTTGCTCCTGATTTTATGACTTTTTCACAACTGTTATTAATGAATCATTGCAGTTAAGTGAATCACATGTGTCAGTAAGTGAATCTGATTTCTCCCATCGACTGCTTGCCAGAGCCGGCTGAGAAAGTTGCAAATGACAATCATATGACCCCAAAGATGCTGCAGCTTCAGAAAATGCATGCAGGTTGGCAAGCGATCGCTTGACTGGAGGTGCTGCAGCAGTTGTAAGTGGGAGGACTATTTGTAAGTCATTTTTTTCCAGTGCCATTGTAACTTCAAATGGTTACTAAACAAATGGTTGTAAATCGAGGACTACCTTTAACGAAGGCATTGTTCACAATTATATTGATATAACTGTCAATATAAAAAGGAAATAACATGATGGCCACTTTACATCCGTTGATGTCACCTTTTTAACATCTCCAGTTTATGTCAGCTTCTTTTTGTTCCTTTCAGTCACTTCTGGGTTAATGAAAAATGTTACAGGCATAATAAGTTCAAAGCAATGGGTTCTCCCATTTCATTCACCAGCTTGGACTTTCTGGAAAAGTAAAATTGTAAATGTCATTGGTGAGGATAGGATGGATGTGTTTATTAGAACTGGGAATATACAATGTACTCTGAGATGAGAACAGCCTGGAGCAGATTATTGTTTGTTTGATCACAGTTCAGTTGAACCTTTACATTGACTTTAGAACACCCAACCATTTATAGCCTTAGTATTTGCTTCAAGTGTATCCTGTCATGGCAGGAAGTAGCCTCAGCACACTTGGATTATTATTGGATTATTGAATGAGGATTGTGTTTTGCTTTGGCTTGATAGATATATAATTTGGACATTGCTTTAATGCCTGTCATTTCATATATAATTATATATTATATATATATAATTTTATTTAACAAGCGATTTGAAGATTCTTTGATTTTATTCCAGCACGTAACCACATGGTCTTGCAGATGATACTTCTTTACCATGAGATTACATAACACTGATATAATACAAAACTATGTTCATTAACATATACAGTACTTTGGAATACTGTTTCCATATTTCATTGGAAGTAGACTTCCATGGGTACACACATTTATACTTGATACTTGTAATCTCCACCCAGTGAGAAGCTGGACCAACTGCTTCCAGTACAGTCCATTTGCCCTTAAATAGCCTGCTCGGCTCAGTGTGTCATCACTGCCACAAATTACTAAGGATTTGTTTGTCTATAAAGTAGCAACACTGTGCTTAGTAGGCACTAACGTTGTGCCAAAAAGCTGCTTGCATATTCATTTTATATGGGAGGTAGCTTCATTCCTCTGCAATGACTCAGATGTAACAAGGCACATTGGGTTCTATTCTTTTTAAAGCATTGAACAAAACTTGCTGCCTTTTACTACAGTAATTGCCAGGAGCTGAAGTGCTTCCATGGGAAGTGCATGTTCGTACTCACATAATGTATTATATGAAAATTACACATTCTGTACTAATTGTATTGCAGAACTCTAAATTAAAGCAGTTCTTTCATACAGAGATTTTCCAGTTCTGTCTTTTGAATCGCATACTCCAGCTGTAAAACGTCTAGATTTAAATCTATATCTAGATTTAAATCCATCCTTAAGACATGGGAAGTTATTAGCTGATATTAAGAGTAGTCACTGTATCTTAGTCCAGTCTATCCTACATAGTTGTAGTTTTGGGGGAAATTGCGTTGCCTTGAGCTTCTGGAGAGAAAATGAGTTAGGAATGCAATACATAAAGACATTCATGTGAATGTTTTTGTGCTAGTTTTATACTTGCTTCAATCATTAATTAGGCATTGTCTTTTATTGTAAACCGCCCAGTCATTTAGGTGAGATGGGCAGTGTGGAAACCTGATGAATAAATAAATAGGCACTGCAGAACTTGAAATTCTGAAAAGGAGAGTCACGATGGCTGCCAGGCAATTCTAGTATAAGAGGTGTTTTTTTTTAATGTCAATCTAGAGACAGAAACTTCTTGATACCACCAAAGCAGGTTGAATCCCTTTTAATATGGCATTCTGTCCAGGAGGAGGTTTGTCATGCTAAGGAAGAAAAAAAAATCCATATTTTTTAGAATACAGCAGTCTGTTTCTAGATTTTTAATCTTCAGCTTCTTTAAAGATTAATTAAATTTGTATTGTAATTTCTGAAATGTGCAGCTATAAAATTTCTTAAAGCAAAAATTAATAAGACTGACACATTCTTGCACACATTTAGTCCTGTATTTGTCTAGCTAAACAGAGTAGTCAATCTTACTCAAGCACTGGGTGGTGTCCCATCTCTGGCATTCCATGTTAAATTACCTGGTGAACTATCTTTGGATTATGGAGCAATATCTTTGATTGGTAAAGGCTAGCTACCGGCATCTCATGTTTAAGCAGCCTCTGCTTTTTTTTTCTGAATTATACCACTGGCAGTGAATTATGAAAAATAGAGAAGTGCATACAGGGCTGAAGTAGTTGAATATAGCTATGACTATAGGATGGGTGTGATATGGAACATGTAACAGCCAGTACAAAAGGCTTGGCTGGCAAAGCATGGAAAAATGCTGATTTGGCATGAAGGTATTTCAGAGGACAAGCGGTAGCATGTGGGATATGGGTTTGGCTGGTGATTAATTGAATTTTGTAGGGTGTAGGACAGCAGTTGGAGATAGCATTGATGCTGATGAAGAGGTTTTAGAAGGTAAGATGTTGAACAGTAACGGATTGGACTGAGATTTTCAGCTGATAGATTCTAATTTTCTCTCTTGCATAAATAGCACTGTCCAAATAAACTATGGTGCAGTCTTTTTATATATGCTGGTTAGGAGTTTTGTCATTTTAAATGTGATGCTTTGAAAAGAATATACACTTGGTGCAGTATGTAAAGTTATAGCTTTGACAACAAATGACTATAGCAACAGTGGTACTCAAGGTGTCAAGGTAGCTTTTTAAAACCAATACAAAAAGCAAGAATATAATTCACTTTTCCCCCTCCTTCAGTCCCTGAATGCAAATATGAAGAACTCTGTGCCCTCCTGACATTTTTATATAACCTGCTTGGTCACCCTGTACAACTGAAATAAATTCTGCAATGCAGTTCAAAAAAAAATTTTTTTTTTATCAGATAACTTTTGAAAGTATCCCCATTAACCAGTGAGATTGAAATATTCTGATAGAAAAGCACATTCTTTTTTTCTCAGTGAGCTGTTTAACCATAGTATATGTAAAAGTAATAGGTTGTTTTTTACAAAAACATATAGACTTGGTTTAATTCTGTTTTAGTTATTCAATTATACTACACAAGGACACTGACAAATTAGCCAGAATCTGCATTCTGGTTTAGCTAGAGTAGTTCATAGGTATTTATGCACCCATAAACCTGATCACTTCAGCAATATTAGAAATATTAAATATTGATAAGAACCTCCCAACGCATCCCATAATATCCATCCAATTAATTGGATGAAATATGTCTTGCTTCAGGTTCTGTTACAAAAAAAACCTCACAACTTTGCAGAATAATGCTGTTGTAACATGCAAAAGGACAAGGGAAATGAGGGCTAGTCTTTGTATACCTCTAAAACCATAAAATTACTAAATGGCACATGTACTGTAAACAGAAATGATTGCTTCTGACCAGAAAATATTAGTCAGTGCTAAATACAGAGTTCACCAGTCTTGAGCACGTAACCTAAAAAGGCAGTTATTGTTCTAATGCCTGGTGTGTCTTGTCCCTAAACCAAAAGAGGTAAGGACTATTTAATGTGCCTATTCTGCAAGATGGCTAATGATACACTGTAGCTATACAAATTGACCAGTAAGCTTTATTCTTCTAATATTAAATTATCCAGTTTGCAACTGTGTGCTAGTAGTGAAACAGGAAAAAAAACCTCCCAGAAGACATTTAAACATTTCCCTCCTTTAAATTTGTATAGTTGCTGTAGAATCTGGTTTTTCTTCAGATTGCACAGGTGGATATATTAAGAATAAAAAGAGTAGCTTGGTATTTATTCACTTTCTTAAACATCATTAAAACCTCCAACCTTACCAGAAAGCTAATAACTAGTTTTGGTAGAATAAAATCCTCATGCTCTCGGTTTTGTTGGTCTGAAATTTTGTACCTTAACATATTTTTTCCTAACTGGGTGTAACATATGCTTTCATTATAAGTGTCACTGTCTGAAACCTGTTTCCAACATTGTGTCCTGACTTAGTCCTGATGACTAAGATGACACTTATGTGTATCCGTATAGTACAGCCATCTGAATATCTCCTATATCTCATATATATTTTGTGAATGTCTACTGAAGTGATGGTAATTGATTTTGGAAGAGAACTAAAAGACTGAGTGGTGTGTGCGTTAATCTTAACCCTATATAATAATTTTGTTTGTACTTAACAGCCTGAGTTGCATTTAAATTTGAACAAATTTGCAGCTGCATGATAGTTGAACTTAAATTTTTCACAAGGTGTTTAAAGCTGTATGGTTGTAGGTACATAGAGGAGCAGCTTTTCTTTGTCCTTAAACTTTGGCAACCTGGAATATCACTCACCAGTTTTTTAACTAACATCAAATCTATTTCACATTTCAAACCAGAGGTGGGTTCCTACTGGTTCTAACTGGTTCTTTAGAACTGTTAGTAGCTCAGCAATGATGTCACAGAGCCGGTTCCCTCGGTGTCTCCGTGAGTGCCTCCTTCTTGGATTTTTTTTATTGCTGAGTTATAGTGCAACCCTGAGCAAACCGGCAGCAAAAATATCCGTAATCCACCCCTGTTTCAAACTACAACCTTAAATTTATATCTATCATTTACGCTACAAGAAAGTTGTAGGAGAATTCCTGAGTTTGAAAGTAAAGGTGCTAAGAGAAGGCCCAAGTATTTATTTTGAACCTGTCAGGGCAGATGCCACTTAAAGGTGGAAGAACATCAAAGTATATGAAAGATCTGTTCATCTGTAACTATGCATAATGAAATCAGGACCAAAACCTGAAACCTACTTAAGATCAATCTAGATGTCACGCCAAACATTCCATAAAAAGGTGGTCTACAGATTATTGGTAAAGCTAGTTCTTTCTCCTATACTATTCCTATTTAAACATTCTTCACCTGAGCTGCTATTTATCCCATAAGATTAAGTGTGCAAACAGTGATACAACAGACTTGATCATTTCCAAGCATTATACTCAGCTGGGCTCATAGGAATGTCTCACATTTGGCTATTACACTCTGCTTTTTGGCTTGATTTTCTGTATTGTTTCTAAAGATACTAAGGGCATATTCACATGTTTAAAATTTCCTAGCCTGTGATCTGTTACATTTCCCATTGAAACTGCTTTCCACAGCATTAGTTACTTTCAACTCGTACCAATTTGCCTCTCCTTGCTTTGCAGGTGGTCCGTAGTCGTCTAGAAAAGCAGGGCATCACTGTCCACAATGTGAGGTTGAATGGCTCGGCAGCTAGCCACGTGTTGCACCAGGACAGCGGTCTGGGGTATAAAGATCTGGATCTCATTTTTGGTGTTGATCTGAAAAGCGAGGATATTTTCCAGCTGGTAAAAGATGTAGTGATGGATTGTCTCCTGGATTTCCTCCCAGAAGGGGTAAACAAAGATAAGATCACTCCCATGACACTGAAGGAGGCCTATGTGCAGAAGTTGGTGAAAGTGTGCAATGAAACTGACCGCTGGAGCCTTATATCACTGTCAAACAACAGTGGGAAGAATGTGGAACTCAAATTTGTAGATTCTCTTCGGCGACAGTTCGAATTCAGCGTGGATTCTTTCCAGATCATATTAGACTCACTATTGCTCTTTGGAGAGTGCTCAGAGAATCCAATGTCTGCAAACTTCCACCCTTCTGTCACTGGGGAGAGTATGTATGGGGACTTTGAGGAGGCGATTGATCACCTGAGGAACCGAATTATAGCTACTAGGAATCCAGAGGAAATCAGAGGAGGTGGGCTTCTGAAGTACTGCAACCTCCTGGTGAGAGGATTTCAAGCTAAATCGGAAGTCGACATGAAAGCCTTGCAGAGGTACATGTGTTCAAGGTTTTTTATAGACTTTCCTGACATTGGGGAACAGCAACGAAAGCTAGAGTCTTACCTCCAAAGTCACTTTGTAGGGATGGAAAGCAAACGGTATGATTGCCTGATGACCTTACACAGAGTGGTAAACGAGAGTACAGTGTGCCTGATGGGACATGAAAGACGACAGACGCTGAACCTCATTGCTATGTTGGCCCTCCGGGTCCTGGCTGAGCGGAACATAATTCCAACTGTCACAAATGTGACTTGTTATTATCAGCCAGCACCATACATCAGTGAAGTAAACGTCAACTATTACGTCACCCACATGCAACCTCTTCTGCCTTGCAGTCACTCCTACCCAACATGGCTCCCCTGCAGCTGAATGCTGAAAACAGCTCCAGTCTTTGTCTTCTCAAAAGGAGCATAGGCTGTTGTGTTCAGAAGAGAAGAAGAAGAAGAAGAAAAGAAAAAAAAAGGTCTCTTGCTCTGAGTATCTTGCTCTTTACATTGGAACTATAAGTCTACTTAATCGTGGGAAATTGTGCAGTGATATGTCTAATTACCAGAGATGTTTACAGGAAGAAAATGCTTGAGTTAATGTATAAGGTGGGTGGAAAGGATTAGGTTAAAAGCAGAGCTGCACTACCTTAAATGCAAGCTGATTTTTTTCTTTCTTAGTGCAAGAAGCATTATGGGCTGTGCAGACTCTATTTTTTTCTGAACATATTTCAAAGTGGTTAATTCCTTTTAAGGGACCAAAGAAATCTTATACAAGTGCCTGCAACCAAAAAAAAAATACTGTAATTTTTTTTTGTAGTGGCAGAAATCTATATTGACAGCTTAGTTATGGATGTTTGCCAGCAATTTTTGGTTTTAGGATCACACATTCATTTCTGTCAAGGGAACTGAGCTAGGCAGAGGGTTTCCACAGCAGCCACTGTAACAACTGGCTTGCTGTCTGATGGACCAGCAGCACTGATTAACAGTTGGAGCAGAGCTGAGATGGGGAACTAAATGGGGGGGGGGGTCAATTCATAATGATAGAGAATTTCTAATGATTATCTGCCCTCATTGCAAAAGCTACCAGGGGAAATAGGAACTACCCTGAATTATTATTCAACTTAATGTGCAGTGCCAAAACCCTTAACACGTTAATTCCTCTTAAAGGAAAGTCTATAGATCATTATTTTGCTGTGTGGATCAATATGTCTTTTTCACGCAAGGAGCAGTTGTTCCCAGGGTTTAATAGCCTCTACGACTGTCCATGGTATTAGAGTAAAAATGAGCTGGACCAAAACCATAAAAAGGTACATGCATAGCCTTTTTCCTGGTTATCAAAAAGAACCAGTTAGTCCTTGGCCCAGAAGCCCTTCACTTTCTGTCTAATAGCCCATTACAGTATCTTGAGAATTGTGCTTCTCTTCCTGTTGGGTGTCTGTGACTACCTACTTGATTCCATGTTAGACTAAGGAAACATTTTAACACTGCTTGTTATGGCTGTGCAAAACTTTACAGTCTTAATTTGACAAGGTATCAGTGATGTATTGAGTCAAGTCATCAAATCGAAGACTAGGTTTGATGGGTTGAATCAGATGAAGTGATCCAATTTAGATGACTTTTGTTTGAATTGAACTTACAAATTGGATTAACACAGTTCACACGTTTGAACTGACAATTCAAATCTGATTTAGAAAAAAATACATTTGGATCGGAGCTGATTTGCACAGGTCCATTGCCTTGCTTATGCTTATAAAATTTCGATGCAGAGAAAATTCCTCATGTGTTGCGCTTGCTACAGTAGAATAAGTAAGAGACGAGAGAGCTGTAGACAACTCTACACAGGAAATAGTTGATGTCTTGTCAAATTAAGTTTTGAAATAATTATTTACCCAGCACAATAATTCTTCCTGTATATTTTTTTTGGATTGCATAGAAATTTTACAACATATCCGTTCAGATTAGTTTATACTTTTTAGGAAGCTGAGGCAGCAGATACTTTGGCTGTTGGACATACCTGCTCTGTAAGGGATACACAAAATGCTCCATGGTGTATCTTTGAAGGTTGAATTATTTGCTAATCTGTTTTTCTTTGCAATCGAAACTGTACCTTGTTGGAGCAGACTAAAAAAAAAAAAAAAAGAAATAAAATATACTTGGATTTTGTCTAGCTAAACACCCTGCCTCTTCCTGAGAGACAATGAGCTGAGATGGTAAGGCAGTTTTTAACATCTGTTGATTTATTGACCAATACCTACCACAACTTCACCCATTTTGGTATTTCTACAAGTTGTACAAGCTAAGAGAAACTTCTCAATTCTGATAAATCCAGTGCTGTGTAAATAGAGTTCTTGAATATATAGGTGGCTTTAGATTATCTCTCCTCTATACTGGTGAAGTCTTCCATATTCTGCAATGAACATGGCTGCGATGCCTGATGATTAAGAGGGCTGTCCTAGGTTTCCTCTGCCACTAGAAGGAAGGCTTTGCTGTTCCAGACTGTCTCCTTTGACAACCATTTGATAATTCACATTTACAAGGAGAGAAATGGGTTTGCACTAAAACCGCACAGCTGGCTGACAGCAATGTTTTTAGCTAAAATGATGGGTGAAAATTTAAATAGTAAAAAATTGCCTCTATAAAAAACCCAGATCAATGCTGTGTTTGGGGGGGAAAGTTCTCCCATGTAATCAAGGGCTTGCTGGATGCTTCTTTTTTTTAAAGCACTTTTTGCTGTATGGGGATGTGTGGTGAAATATAAGTAGAGGCTGCACCAGATATATCTGCTGTGATACTGCTGTTTTCCTTGTGTGCATGAGAATATCCTGAAGAGTTTGACACTATGAATGGCACTTCTAGATTTGTGTTTGAATGTGTTCTGCAGCTATCAAATCTGTCATGCAATAAGCCTGACATACGAACTTTGGATTCTTTAGAATCTGTCACCATAAATAAATACAATGTATTGAACTCTGTTGGATTTACTTTACTTAATCATATAAAGGTACCATAGTTTTAATTTCTAATCCTCAATTCTCTTTTTGGCCTCAAACAAAATTGATCTAAGTTAGCCTTCCTCAACCTGTACATTCTAGTTAAACTGGACTACAAGGAAAGGCTGTTTTAGGCCACCCAAATTAAAAGGCTTCAGGAATAAAGGTGGCTTCCAAACTGCTATCCTTTCTCCTTCTAAGGGCATAATTGGCTTTTGCAGAGTAGGTGGAACGAAGTAGGGAACGCCATACTGAAATTTCACTGCAGTCTTCTGCCCTCTAACTTTGCCGATTGTATCTTCTACTAATGATTGGATGATACTTGTCCCAGTTCATATATGGTATGAAAATCTGAGGCAGAGGGCTGCCACTCTAGGGTGCCAAAAGGAAAAAGAAAAGGATAGGGAACATTGCTACACAGAAGTCACATCATTTCTACCAAGATACAAAACGATTCACATCTTTCTAATGCAATAGTATTTCAGTATATATTTAAATTACTTTTCAAAACAATTCTAGATGGAGAGAGCAAAGAAGAGACTCATAGGTACATGGGATTTATGCATTGCCTTCATTACCAGGCCTCAGTTAGCTGCTTACTATGCTCTTCTTTCTAGAGTAAATGGGGGGTGTTGCATTGAGGTTTGGGACGCTATACTTCCAACTATCCTATGTATATAGAGAATTATATCTTAACATGGCTTGTGGATCGCCAAATTATTAGTGATAATGGATGCTTGCACAGGAGAATAGCCTGGCTCTGTGTAACTTCCAGATACTTTAAACTGCTATTCCAAAAACCATTTGTTATTGACTAGGCAAGTAAATGAAAGTTAATATATAAGGCTACTGGAAGACATCAGGTGATCTAGTCTGGTTCTGATTGTATCTCCAGCCTCTTTCTGTAGTCTTCATTTTTGGCCTTACTAGCTATGCTCAGAACACTACTCAATACATCCTTCCATTGTGAAATTAATTTGGTCTTTAAATATAATATGAGATAGGTTGGGGGAAGGGGGTCTTACCAAGTTTTTACCTCTTATGCCATTCCAATAGCACAAACCCTGGTCCTAATCCTGTAATTGGCGGTTGTCTCTGAAACTGACCAGAGCAGCACAAACCACCTGATGTGGTTGGCTTTTTCTATTGTTGGAGCAGATCACTCCTAAACAAAAGGATGCTTGTAGAAAACACTAGTTGTGATCTGAAAGGGGGCTTTCAATGTTTTGAGTGTTTGATCTCTTAAAAAAAACAAAACCCTAATAAAAATCTATTTTCTCAAAAGTTGGTCTGTCATTTTTAACTGAACAGAAAAGCCAATGTCAAAATGATGAAGGCTATGGTCAATAAAAACCTTATGTCCAGTCTGATAAACATCAGGTGTATTAAGTGTGTAGACATGCTCGACATATTGTTGGGGGGATTTTTAATCTTGAGTCTTAACAAATTGGAAGAATGCTCTACAAACAGTCCAATACTGATTTAATAATAATCATAGCAAGAGATTAAAAAGTATTGTCAAAATATAGCAAAGGTGTATTTAGATTAGATTGTAGGTGGGACAGCAACTGAACAAATCAAATAGTTTTTCTTTCTACTTTCTTGGGTTTGATACGGCTTTGGGAAATTTGATGAATTGCTTATAGTGCCTATTTGTCATGGTTATACCTTGCCTAGAATATGATCTAGTTTGTACAGCAGGGAGCCATGATTTACTTTTAACTACAGTCACAGTATAAATCACAATGGGTGGAGTAGGGCTGCCCAATGTACTGAGCCAAAATAGAGCAAAATATATGTTCAGGCAGAGAGGTTTGGTGGCTGAGAGTTTAATTTGGATGCTGGCTCTTTCCAACCTTACGCTTCTATAACTTAGCGTGCTTTGTGAACCAGCCCCTATTTGTGTTCCGTCATGTTTGCAAAATTGCTCTTCACATCCAAGTTACTCCAATATAACTTGTTTCCATGCGAGGCATTTTAAACTCAAGAGTAATTTTTTTTAAAAAAAACTTCAGAAGAAGAAAGGAACCATTGTTAAAACCTCATTTGTGCATATGGGCTCATTTGTGATGGGACAGGTCCTTTCTGCCAATAAAATGTTGAGGAACAGAACTTACTGCGACGCTATTCAAAACAGCTTCCCTCAGCCCACATTTTGGTGTTGGATAGCAGTGTTGATTGTCCATGTGCTTGTTAAGCATTGGTTGACAATGTGTAAAAATAATAATTGCTTTGCAAATCATATATATCTGAAGGAAACCAATTGTCTCAAAAGGAATGCTATCTGAAGGCATGGTATCTTCTCACCTGAAGCCATTTTTTTCTGCTCAACACAGAGCAGAGAAGGAACAACACGATGGAACAAAAAATCATTTTTACCACTAAAGCTGAATTATCTTATTCGCCTGCATCCTATATGCATGTTTTCCTACCTTTGGGAATTCTTAGATAAATAACAACAAAACTTGTTCATTAATAGTTTTCTCACACATATACACACACACCCCAAGAGCTTCTGTTTAACCATTTACCTTATTCTCAAATGTATTGGGATGGTATATTTGAGGTGGTGTCATTGTGTTTTGTTCCAAATCTCTTAGGTATTGTAGCCTCACCTAATTTACAGGTCTGGGGGGACGGGATGACTTGAAAGGTGCCTTTTAGCTGCTTGCAAGGAGCGAAATGTGTTAATAAGCCCCATGAATGAAAACTGACCAATGGAACACCTTTTCTATAAGATTTTTTTTTTTAAAGCACACTCAAAGGTTTAACCTAATCCCTTGGTATCTAGTGGTTGCTTTCCAGAGTCCAAGTTAGATTCAGGTTTCATTCTTTCAAATGGAAAATTCCCAGCATCTGATCTTGAAAATAGTTAATATCTTAGCTATGGATCTATCTTACGTATGTCTCTCCTAAGGGAATTAGGGTTGTATGGAAAGAGTGCTGATGAACTTGTGACAGTGTCTAGCTCTTGGCTAAAGCAGGGCAGGACTGTTGAAAGGTTGATGCTTAAAGTTCACCAAACAATCTAATAAATGAAGAGGTCCCTCTCACCTCTGAATTTGGACTTGGACCTGGTTGTTTATGCTGCGGTATAAACCTTTAATACATTTCTAGGATGTGCTTTTTCCTGGAATACTAAAGATGTGCAAATCTGTTTTATTTGCACTGATCTAGCCTGTTCTCCAAGCCATGGCAATGTGACCGCATGAGCAACAAACACGCACTTTCTGGCAACATCATTCCTCCACTGTCCTCTGAAGATAACGTTTACATCCAGTGAATGTTGATTCGGATAAGGGTCTCTAATTTTACCTGGGAACACCTAGAGGGTCCTGGACCACACAAAAGATGGGAGAGTCATACAGTGCAGTTAAGATCTGCAGTGCGCGAGATCATTTCCACTGCTGCAAACAGATAAGGAACAGACCTGAACTGATTTCAACACCAACCCAATGAAAAACAAGAGGACCATAACAGGACAATTCCAAGCCTATTTTATGCCTCTTTATTCACTGTTCGTGTGAAAAAGAAGGAGGCGTGGGAGAAGAGAGATCAGAGACTCATTTGGCCAGAAGAAACGTTGTGTAGGTGTCTGTGTGAAAGAATAGACAGCCTTTCCTCCCATCAGTTCTGATCAGAGGTGGGATTCAGCAGGTTCTGACCAGTAGAAGTGTTGAGTAGTTCGGAAAACTAGCAAATACCACCTCTGACTGGCCCCGCCCCCATCTATGCTCTGCCTCCTGAGTTGCAGCTGATCGGAAGAAATGAGGATTTTGCAGTAACCGTCCCCTGCTACGCCCACCAAGTCACACTGACAGAACCGGTAGTAAAAATTTGAATCCCACCACTGGTTCCGATCATGCTCCCCTTTCATGTGAGTCCCAAGTTATTTCCCACCAGAGGTGGGTTTCTAAAGGTTCTATCCAGTTCTATAAAACCAGTAGTAACTCCATGATGATGTCTCCGAGGGCGCCGCCATCTTGGATTTCGCTTCTCCGCATGCGCAGAAGCTAGTTTTTGACTGCCATGTGTGCGTGCGCGCTCAAGGCGTGACCCTGAGCGAACTGGCAGTAAGAAAATTCAGAACCCACCTCTGTTTCCCATCAATCCTCAGGTTTCCCTGTCCTGTTCAATTCGTCTTCTCTAAAAGAACGAAAAATATCTCCTGAGTGACACCAGAGCATTTCAAAGGATCACCACGATTTTTCCCCCCAGCAATGTCAGAGCAGTTGAGCCAATAGTATTGAGTAAGATGGAGGAGTACAGAAGAGAATGGCACTGGAAGCAACTCAACAACCTATTGTTATGGGGGATTAGTTGTCTATGGAATAATTAAAAAGTGAGCCAGGAGTGATTGGACAGATTTCAGAATGGAGGAATAATTTCTTTTTGTTGTCTTCTCTCTCCCCACCTCTCCTTCCCATGGAACCAACATTTTACCAACTAGAACCAGATGTCAAAACACCCTAATTAAGAATCCATACAGTACTGGTACATTCAGGAATGCAGACACTTCGGAGGTTTCGAGCCAAAATTAAATAATATTCTGCTAGTTCATTCTTACTCTAAGGCGATAGTTTGGGGAGAGAGGTAGAGGTTTATAAGAAAACTAGACTTGCAGTGGTCCCAGTTATCTCTCACTTACCGGTATTTATAGTTCTTGTAATGATATTGATAGGAATAGTCTTGCATGTGTCTAATCATTAAAATTAGCCGAAATGAGAACGATAAAAAGGGAATGTCTGAAAACAAAGACATTTTTATTGGGGGAAATGGGACTTTTACCCCATGCTGGTGGAACCCCTGTTCTTTGACAATGTGGTAGGCAAAGTTGGGAACCTTAGAATAAGGAAGATCATCGCAGGAAAATAAAAAGTCAAAAAAAGAATTATTTGGGGTAATAGCTCTGTATCCGACACCATTTCTTGGACAATACAGAAAAGGAGCTGTTTTCCTTTGCTGCCTTTCCATCTATTGAACAAACAGGAGTAGAAAAAGGGGAGTCCAGTGACAAGCAACTCAAATGCAAAACTCTGTTTTCCTTGTCATAAAGTGTCGTTCAGCTGCTGGTTCTGATTAGATTTGTTGAAATCCACACAAAGAGAGGTGGGTTCTGAATCTTCTTACCGCCGGTTCGCTCAGGGTTGCGCCTCAAGCACGCGCACAAAGCGTGCGAACGAGTGCCTGAGCGGCAGTCAAAAACTAACTTCTGTGCATGCGCAGAAGCAAAAATTAGCTTCTGCGCATGCGCAAAAGCAAAATCCAAGATGTCGGCGCCCACAGAGCCCCTGACAGAACCAGCTCCGTGACGTCACTGTGGAGTTGCTACTTACTCTATAGAACCGGGTAGAACCGGTAGGAACCCACCTCTGCACACAAAGCTCATTTGGAAAATTTAACATTTGGGTAGGAGGACAGGTTTCTCTCAGACTTTGTGAGATGCAAATGTGGTTTCTTGTCAAGCAGGCAGGTTTTCTAGGTCAAATAGTCCCAGTTGAGAAATAGATACAAATCTCATTTCCCTCCCCTTCCGTTCGCTGAAAAGTCTTTATTATCACATTAATACTAGTCAATTGTCAATTGTTTTAAAGAAAAAGTAAAACTGAAAATGTGATGAGTAGATTTGGGTGCTACAAGATCAAACAATGTTGTACGACTGTACAGCCTATGTCTCGGATGGGATTCATTTTAATATGATAGATGATCTTTTAAAAAAAATACCCATGTTCTAATGCTAACAAGACGTTTACTGAACGTTGAAATCAACGTTTTCTGCTAATCAACATGGCATTCAAAAGAGTGCCACAGTTTAGATCCCAAAGGGGTTAAATGCAATCCTCCAAACACTAAAACACATTAAAATATCTGGAGCGAGAAGGTGATTTAGAAATTCTGCTATTTGAAAAGACAGTTTTTACCAAACTGACCCGTGAGAAACATCAGCCCAATTTCATGGAATTCATGAAATGTTTAACTGGTTGTGTGTATGAGACAGAAGAGAAGGATGTTTTAAGCTTTTACAAGATTTAAGGCACCACTTTTGCCTCTGAACATTTCCTCCAAACTAAAAAGCAGTAGAATAGAACGATTCTGGAAGACGCAAATGGATTTGTGGAGGGCCATGGCAGGGGTGTCCTACTTTGGCAACTTTACAACTTGTGGACTTCAACTCCCAGAATTCCCTAGTCAGCTACAAGTTGCCAAGGTTGGATGTCCCTGGCTATCTGTGCTCATCTGTGATCTATGTAGGGGATGAGAGTAAATGATGGCGTCCATAAAACAGAGTGGTGTT
>JANHFT010007220.1:5604-26012 GCA_032467955.1 Pseudoxenodon macrops | reverse complement strand
CCGCGCTACGGCATTTATAAGGACAGCCCAGCAAGTAAGTGCTATATAGAGACTACGAAGCCAGGCAGTACCATCTCGGCCTGAACTATGACGTGGTGTCTCTGCCTCTAATCTCCATGTGCCTCCCAGTCAGATAACACACCGCTCACTAGACAATCATGCATTTTATTGTTTTATTGCCCTGCTTGTCAGAGATCTCAGTAGAAGCTTCTGTGAGTAATTCCCCTTTTAAGGCCAGATAGGGTGATGCGCATCAAGTTGCAAGCGGGGTAACTAAAGGTCAAACGCTTTTCATCAGTCATTCTAAATAGCTCGAGCAGAGAAAAGGGATAAAGCCAGAAGTGGGGGCAATTTCTGTCTCTTTCCCTGGCTAATCTCCATAAGCACAGTGTCACGGATATCAGGCCTTTTCCTAGTATCAGTAGTGGTGTATTCAAACAGGCAATGCTTTTCAGGAAATGTATAATTTTTGTTCTGGATGTTGCACTGCAGTTTAGCCTGGTCAGCCCACCAAGTTACGAGCTGTTTGCCTTCCTCCTCCTTCTAAGCTCTCCACTGTGTCTCTTCTTTGGGTCTTAGTTCTTCCACTATGTGCAATATCATTAAGGGTGTTCTTAGTTAATAATTCAGCTATTTTACAGATTGGCTCATTAAGAAGTCTTGGAAAAGTGCCATTCGGCCCCAACGATATTCTTAATTTGTCTGTTAGCTCTAAAACTTTACCCTTTGCCCTTCTGCTAGGTAACATTTTCAGATAGTGTGGAAAAAGTGACCCCATGAAGTAGTCACAGGTGTCCTCTCCCAGTAGGTTAGTTAAATAACGTATCAGTAAGTAAAACAATTTGGGTGGCTGGGTGGGAAATGGTCCACTTTCAAGTGATCCGTGTGTGCTTATTAAGTTAGAGTCAGTTTTGTGAGTAACTCCGTGCCCCTGTTTCTATGTATTTCAGTGGAACAGTTAGGGGGACAAAAGCCTTCCATATCTTTCTATAAAATGGGAGCTTTATCCTGGTCTTACATAAAAGTAATTGTATGAACTCCACCAATTACATAGACTTCAAGAATGTAAAAGGAGCCAAAGCTTGAAAATAATACTAAGTACTAAACATGATCTAATACTGCTAACTGGCATTCACTGAGATAATTGTAAAGGGGAAAGGATGTCAGAAGTGCTATTTCTGAACAGTATGATTTTCCAAAACCTCCAGTAAGAAATATTCCATTCAAGTGATGCACAAACAAGAACATTTTCTTGCATTGGAAAATTTGTATTTAACCTGGAGATAAATCGTTCCTAAGGGCAACATTTGATCGATTTGTCATTGCTGATTTACAACTGTTGGGTTCCATAATCGGACAGTTTTACTGATAGTGTGAAGGACAGAGCTGATGTGATTCTACGTATGTCGTGGCCAGTAATGCCACAGTGATAGCTTAGAAATTCGTTACCTTACAAAACGGCAATTTCTGTATTTTATTATTCTATAATATTATATTATTATAAATAATAATACAATTATTGATTATTGCTTTTACCTGGACTGGTCATGTCCTGTTTTTTGAATGGTACATTCTTTTCGGAGACCAGTGTCTGGAAAAAGAAAGGAGAAGAATTGTGTCTGAAGCTGGATTTCCCTTATTACCTAATGATGTTTTGGGCATTATCCTTCTAAGGCAGGGCTGTCAAACTCCTGGCCATGCCCAGGCCCAGTTTAGCGAAGAGGAAAAAAGTCCCGATATATCATGTCGTGAACCCGTGAGTTTGACACCTCTGTTCTAAAGCAGGGGTGTCCAACCTTTGCAACTTTAAGCCTGGCGGACGTCAACTCCCAGAATTCCCCAGCCAGGCTTAAAGTTGGCAAGGTTGGAGACCCCTGTTCTAAGATATCTTTTCTTGTTTTATATGCAGCAGCCAAACTACCCAACATCAACAATTAGAAACTCTTTCTTTCCAATTTAGTTCTGGGGGAGGGAACTGGGGCTGAGGGACATAGATGCTGGTATTCTTTATCCCTGTCGACTAATACTCATTTCTCTCCCTTTTGCAGGTTCATGGAACAGCATCCAGAAATGGATTTTTCCAAAGCAAAATTCAACTAATACAATTTCCCCTGTTGTTGTTTTTTTCTCCTTTCCTGACAAACGTTCAAATTTTAAAGAGCAAGAAATTCCTTTTGGACAATGCATATACTCACATCACTCCATTTTGGGGTTAAAAAGTAATTGTACTAGTAACTCCATATAGAATACTGCTTAGACTTCTGGATTTTCAACAGCAGCATCAGTTATCAGAAGTCTGTCCTTCATCTTTGTTAAGGCAATATTTTAGGGAAACGAAGGATTGAAATAAATGGGAGCTGTATCACACAATAATTGCTTTCCCTTGGGCTTCTCTGGGAAGGTATCATTTAAAAAAAGTTGATATTCATCCTTGATCATACTCTTGCTCCTAAATAAAGAGCTGGAAGTCCTATCTTCAAAATAACATCACTCTCTTCTTTCAAAAACCAAGCAACCACTTTACAGATACCACTCCGTATAACAACCGGGAGCGGCTTCCGAATCAATCAAAGCATTGACAATCTTTAAATATCTTTGGCATGTTCCCTTTGAGCCATCACTCCCAAGGTGTGGCAGTGCAAGAATGTGCATTCTGGGTAGATACAGGTTGCTATTTAGAGGTTACAGTGAGGAGCAGCTTCATCATGTACCTGACACTCATAACTATTTATTACTTTCAGAATTAACAGGGCAATCATCAGCAGTGAAACTTGGAGTACATTTGCCCAGGATTTGGGATACATTGCAAGAATACTAAGATCTTTCATGTGAGACTGTCGCCCCTCTCAATTGTTATTGCCCTCCACTGTTTCCCCAAGCCATTTTGTAACTTACTGTATCTGAGAGCTTTGATGGGAATAGACTCTCAAGGTTTAGGAGGCTACATAATGCTTCATTGTTTCTGTTGCAATATTGAAGTTGGGGAGTTTCAAATCCAGTCCGCATCCAAGGAAAATTAGGATGTGGTTATTATATCACTTGATTCCACCAAGGACTCGTAAGGAGTTGTGCTCATCTTATATCAATCTCATGAATTGTGTTGACATGAGAAAATGAGACACCAACAATACCCGAGGCTCTTCTGCTGTTAAAGGGAACGGAGTGAAGGTGAAGAAGAAGAAGCAGGTCTCTGGCTTGCTGAAAATCCGCCCTCCACCTTGTCAGATCTGTTTTGTTTGTTTTTTTCAGAATTGGACATGTCAGTCAATAACATTTTGTTCTGTTTTGTTGCTTGCAAATAGCTCATATTCTGCATGCACGATTAAAAGGGTGATGCTTTCCTGCATTGTCAAACTCGTGATTATCAGAGTGCGCAGGAGCAAGCTATCCAAGATGATTGGCAGCTCTAAATAAACTCTTCTGTACCTTTCCGCTCTCTTCAGTTAATATGTTTGTCAGTTGTTGTTTGACTCCACTGAAGAAAATGAACAGCAATGGAATATAAGGCTACTTCCAGAATGCTAGATAGCCTCCAGCAATGTGAACATACTACTGGGGGAGGGGTGCATACTTTGGGTTTCCCATCTCTTTTGGGAGTAGAGATCCCAGCATTCCAAGCCTCCATGGCTCACGGCTGGTGGTTCTGAACCTTGCAGTTGTACCACATCTGGAGGATTGAAAACGCCTGGAAAAATTAAATCGATTTCCAACAGGTCTAGACTATCGGATGTTTCAAACACTTTAGTGTTTCTTCCCTGCTAGAAACTACACGCCGTTACTTTCTTCTCGGGCTGTGCAGATCAATGACCCAACGGGGAAAATGCGCTTGATTCATTAGTATGTCAAGCGAGGTAGTGCGTGCGTGTGCTCCAAATTCCCATTTTCTCTTGAATTCTGGATTGCCACGGCCTTACTTTCTGCCATGGGGCAATGGTGTTAACTGTCCCTACATGCTTGTATCCTTGTCATCTGCTCAACTTTTTACACCACCCTCTCCAGCTTTCCCCGACATAGTATATATGTATGTATAGCATGTATAAATGCTACATGTAGAAAAAATAAGATTGTGGAGCATTAGATTCTCCTATGGAAGCATGGTCCACTTGTTTTGATGTCTCGCAAAGGAGCCAACAAAAAAGGGGGGGAGGGAAAACCTGCCTGTAGCTTTGCCTCCCCTCCACCCAATTAAATGCCTTCACGGAGAAAGCACAAGTAAGGCTTAACCAATTTGGTAACAGCTGCTCTGGACTTACTGAAGCCTCTGTTCGACTTGAATTTGTATTAAATAGAAAACTAGCATGCTGTACAATTCTAGGATCTCTCCAAATAAGATAACTACAGGCATTTAGACATGGTGAGCCCATTGGCTTTGTGTGTGTGTGTCCGTCCCTTGCTTCTCTCTCCATTATTAGCCAAGAGCAGCTGTCTGAGTTAAACAATCTTCAGATTACATGACTTCCAGGTTGCTTATTCCAAGGCTAAAAGTTTATGAACTGTTTGCATAGGGCTCTCTTTGTTGGACTTGGTGTGTGTGTGTGTGTGTTATGTGAACTCCTTGGCAGTGACCCCTATCATTTCCTGAAACCTGATTACAGACTGGAGCCTTGGTGCCATGGTACAGGCCGGGTTAATGACTTTGTTTATACTGATACCAGCGATCCCCGTTAAGGTCCAAGTCTCCTGGCACCTTCATTGAGAAAATGGTCCTCCGAGCCACGTGGAGACCTCGCTTCATTCTAGCCAATCAGCCCAGGGCAGCCCCTTGTGGTTTTTTTTTCTGGGTTTTTTTTTTTTTCAATGAACTGCTGCTGCTCGTCAACGGGAGGTCAAGGCTGCTGAAAGTGGGTGGATTGATTCGCCCATTCAGGAGCCTTATAAGCAGAGAGGATAAGCAGCCACAGAGTAACCGGAGCTGCAGCTGAAAGGGGCTGGACGTTTGCCGGAGCAGCAGGCGGGAGGAAAGCGCTTCACTTTTCATTGTGCTGAGTGAGTCAGCTTGGCTCCCCCAGGAATATGGAGTGTGAGAAGTGTCCTTGTCACCAGGAGAACAGCGGCAACGCCATTCTCTACACCTTGCTCAGTGAGAACCTGACCCCGCACAAGGGCAGCCGGGGCTCTTCCCAACAACGCTGCTTGTGCCACAAGCGCCGCACCGTTTGCCTTCAGACCCCACAAGCTACCTGCCAGGCAGCATCTGACGTCTTGGTCAAGACCATCAGCTTCATGAAGAACCTGCCTTCCTTCCAGCTCCTGCCTTGGGAAGACCAGCTCTTACTGCTGGACAGCTGCTGGGCTCCCCTTTTCCTCCTGGGATTGGTGCAGGAGATGGTGACCTTTGAGGTTACGGAGACCCCCGTACCCAGCATGCTGGAGAGGATCCTCCTTGACGGCCAGTGCAAGAGGCAGGAGTTGCAGAGGGTGCAGCCCACCTTGGCCAGCGTGCAGCGCCTCCAGTGCTGCTTAAACTCTTTCTGGAGCCTAGATTTGAGTCCTAAAGAATATGCCTATCTGAAAGGGGCAATTCTGTTCAACCCGGGTAAGTAACGTCATGTCCCCATGCATGGGAGGCCATCAGAGGGCCACACTCCCACTCGCAATTGTTTTTTCCTCATAACTGACTGGAAAACAAGCAATAATATTCTTCAATAGACTCTCATCCTTGGGTAGTTTCATTCCTTTTAATGAGCCAAAAAATATATATATTAAGGGAAGATTATGCTGCTAGAGGGTTGGTTTTTTTTTAATATCCATAGATTAAAGTTTATAAGACCAAAACAGCATCAAGTATTGCCGTTAGAACAGTAATCCATCTGTTGAGGCTGTTTTGCCAATCGGGGTCACTTTGGATAATGAAGTGGGCAGTCTAAATTTAATAAATTCTCTGCTACAAAGATACACAGCCATACGCACTTTAAAAACACAGAGAAAAACTACGAGGTATCTTGAAAGTGCTCAACAGGACAAGAATACGTTCACTGATTTGTAAATTAATTTGTGGTGTTGGAACTTTGAAGAAGGGAAGCTTTTCATGGACAAAAGCACCCCATGCTTTATGAAAATATGTGCAAACTTATAGTAAGGCAAGAACTTAGGAGAAGTTATTTTTCTTGTGGATAAAGGAAACTGCTTTTTAATTCTGCGTTCAGCAGTGATAGTATTAATAAAATACTTGATTACATCAGGAACATCTTTTTATAGGATTAGAATATTTTTAAAAATAAAATTAATAAAGCTGCGGATTTCATGATCTCATTTAAAAGTGGTTTCTACTGTAATATTTTTGAGAAGCAGTCCAAATAAACCTAGGAAGTTCCATACAGTAGTTTGAGGTCTCCTTTCATAGTATGGTGGAAATTCTGAGGCAGCCTTATAGAATCAGTTTTCTAAGAAACTACGTACCGTATTAGATACTAGATATGAAAATTTGTGAGCATTTTTCAAGGGGATATAGATAGGAGGGTACAGAATGCAGCAGTTCACAGCATCTACCACCAAAAAAATGCAACCCTTTTAGCTGTCAGCATTGAAAATCTGCAGTGTTTTATTTTATTTTAGGAATAAACTTTTCATTCTGTCCACTCACTGAATGGCAAACCTTAGTCATCAGTTCTTTCCAACTTGAATCCACCAATCAAGCAATCTCATTAGTGGACATTTGTATTTATTGGTGTGATATTCTGCACCTCCAATCAAAAAAAGACTGAGGTGGCAAATAGCATTTTTCTCTGTCTTCAAGCTCATTTTCTTCACAATAGCCCTTGCAGATTGGTTACCCTGAGACAGAATTTGAGCAGGCAGTACCATCTCTCATGAACTTCATGACTAAAATTAGAGATGCTAGAATCTCTCTCACTTGGGCACTTGATCCTTCTGGACTGTAACTTCCCTTCAGATCTATCATTCCTAGCACTTCTATTTCATTTGAATTCAGCTTTGGTTTATTTAGTTTATCCTTCATTGTTTATCTTCCTATAGGCATTTTTTTAGGAGGACCCTAAACTGCTACATGAAAATATTAATACCGGTATTATTGAGTCACACAATCACCTGTAACAATCAATGTGCAATGGCTTCATAATGATGTTAGAAAGCAAGCGGACCATGACAGAACTCTGATAGGTTTAATATAAAAACTTCTATTTTGTAGGGCCCCTTTTTCAAATGTCCCTATCAAAATATCTGTTTGCAGGATACTGTTTCTTCCTGAATAGATTTTTTTTTTCCCTGGGAGAAGGAAGGAAACTACAGAGAAATTGAAAAGAATTATTAAGTTGGAGGATAATATCAGCTGCACCTCTCAGAGAAGAGGTTCAGGAAATAAATAATGAGGAATAAATAATGCAATTGAACACACTCTAGTAGGTTAACTTTGCATAGTTTAATCTTCTATCACAGGCAAATGAAGGAAATCAGTTTACCTTTTCAAAGAGTCTGTGATTAATTTCAGATTCTGTTTTCCCTCTCTCTCTCCCCTCCTTCCAGATATTCCAGGTCTCCGGGCTTCCTCATACATTGAGAGCCTCCAGCGAGAAGCTCAGCAAGCACTCCAACAAGTCCTAGTGCTTCTCCACTTAGAAGATCAAGGTCGATTTGCCCGAGTCCTGCTGAGTTCCTCCTCCTTGAGATCCATTCCCCCAATTCTCATTACAGATCTTTTCTTCGAACCCATCATCGGAAAGACAGACATTCTTGAGCTTTTAATAGAGATGCTGATGATGAAATAGCTTAAGTAACCATAAACCATCCTTATGCTGTTGGGTCAGGCAACCCATGTACTTCGCCTGGTACTCGATTGTGCAAGAGAATGCACAATTAATTTTGGAACACACGAGGGACAAAGCATAACGTCTTAGTAACTACTCTGCAGACAAAGAAGGTGCTAGTGGGTGAAGTCGTATTTTCTTCCTGAACAATGCAAAAATGCAACGTGCACCCAGGCCCTGTGAAGTATTGTGCTTGTAACAAGGTGTTTGGAGTAGGTAATTCCTGTGCTAGCATAGCAGCGTTTGTAGCAAATGTATTGGCACCACAAAACTGTGCTGAGTTCCTCGGTGCTTGGTGTCATCAATTGTAGTTATGGAATAAAAGCCCTGCCTGAACCAATCTTGTTCAAACGTGCCTGCAGCTCCAAAGTGAGGCATACAGTATTGATTTTTCTTAAAACTTCATTTATATTGGCTTCAATTTCAAAGATCAATTTCTATTGGGATGTCTTGCCTACAGAAAGACTCCTGGGGAACTGCCGTTGACTGGAAATAACCCACAGCCTCCCTTCCAAAAAAACGTATAACCCCAGGATTTCCTAGTAAAAAAAGAACCAGGAGGTCTTTCAGAATACAACCAACCTCTCCCAGTTCCTAAAAATAAGGATAGGCATACAAATGCAACTCATTTTTCTAAACTCATTTTTTAAAACAAGAACACTGACCTGCATAATCATACATTCCAATCTTCAAGTGCAAACACTTTGCTTTAAGGCATCCTGACTTTTGTATAGATTTGTGCATTGAGGAAAGAAAAGGTCAGAAAATGTCAATTTCCATTATTCATCATTTTCCTGCTTGACTACTGGGGTTTCTTTTCCCTCCAGCTTGCTTCACATAGGTTGCCTAAAGCAGCCGCTTTTCTCCTCTCCAGTTTATAGTGCTGTTCTATGCTGGTTTCTGCCCTCTTTGCACACATTTCCAATGTTAGTATTTTGTGAGCAGGTGCTTCTTGCGATTTGTATGTAGTAAGAAAGTTAAGTTATTGTTTTTTAAAGAAATAAAAAATAAAAGCATTCGCAGTTTGTTCCGTGACTATTTATTAATTAACGCTGAAAAGATATATCTATCTATCTCCAATTTCACATGATGTCTTCCTTCAAAGGTTGTCCTAAGCCAAGATCAAGACATACATGTCTAGTTCTGGATGTCAACGGGCATTACTTTGGTAGTTTTTGAAAGGGAAGCCAGTTGTACAGCATACAGGTTCTATGATGAAAGGTGAGAGAGTGAGACTTATGCCTATTCCGAAGAAGGTTGATGGGAACATAAAAATAATCTTGGGATACTTGACCTGTCATAAGAAGGCCAAGATTTCTTCTCTGCTTTCTCAAAGGGCAGGAATATAGGGAGGAATGTTAGAAAGCAGCTTGATGATGGGGTGACTACCCTTGAGGTGTTTTATTTATTTATTTATTTCGTAAAGCATGTACAAGATAACAGATATAAGTATAAACATGAAATGGATACGAATAAAAGGAAACATTAGGACAGGTATGGTAGGCATGCTGGTGCGCTTATGCACACCCCTTAACGACCTCTTAGGAATGGGATGAGGTCAGAGGTGGGTTCATACTGGTTCTATCCGGTTCTATAGAGTAGGTAGTAACTCCACGGTGACATCACGGAGCCGGTTCTGAGGTTTCTATGGAACTACAAAAAGTGACTGATGAACATTTTTCGCACGATCATTGCAGCATCCTCAGTCATGTGATGTTTGGCAACTGACTTTTATGTTGGTTGCAGTGTCCCAAGGTCATGTGATCACCATTTGCAACCTTCTGATAAACAAAGTTAATTGGGAAGCCAGATTCATTTAACTATCCTATTGCTATTCTGTTACTATCTTTTAACAACCGCAGTGATTCAGTTAACAGCTGTGGCAAGAAAGGTCATAAAATGGGGCAAAATCCACTTAACAAATGTCTCACTTATCAACAGAAATTTTGGGCTCCATTTGGTTGTAAGTCAAGCTTATTCCTCTCTAACTATTGCTTGCCTGAATAATTTAACACCCATCTGGTGAGTAACTGCTTTACAGAATTGCCTATCCAAGTAATGGTCAGTAATACACCTCAGTCCAGAAACTGCAATGCATCCAACTTATTCAAGGAGTATATATGTGTGTGTATATATGTAAGTGCGTGTGTGTGTGTGTAATCAGTGTTTCCCAATTCAGCAAATTTAAGATAAATTCAACTCTCAGAACTCCCAGCCAGTAATGGTTGCTGAAGTTGAATAACTCTAGTCTAAATTCAGTCGCTAAGTGAATACTTCCCCAACTCTGAATTCCGGCCTCTGAAATTTCTGAAAGGAAAGCCTGATTTATTGAGCGTCACAAACTCAGAGGATCTAAAGCTCGTATTTTCTGTAAGTCAGAAGTATGTTTGCAAACAGAAAACTCTTTACATAACATTGCTGTATTTTCTTTCCTATGGACTTTTCTGTTCGTCGGCCTTGAACTTATCTCTATGGCCAAGACGTAAGAGCCCGTTTCCTTTCAGTGGTGACGCCATCAATCCGCGTCACGAAGCCGGTCCCGCGCGAGGTCACATGACCCATCCCAAGCGTTGCAAGATGGCGGACACAGCTCCGACTTCTTCCTCCCCGGAGCGCGGCGACCGCTACTGCCTGGTGAGCTGCGTTCCAGCCCAGCTTCGTTCTGCCGATCTCCGCTCCTACTTCAGCCAGTTCATCGAAGCCGGCGGCTTCCTTTGCTTCCATTATCGGCATCGCCCTGAGCGGGAGGAGCAGCTGGGCGGCCCATCGAGGCCAGGAGGGCGGACCTGCTGCTGCCTGGTGGCGGTGAAGCCCGGGTGGTCTCTCCGCTTGGTTCGCATGTATTCAGGCAAACGGTGGATCGACGCTCAAGGGGAGACGCTGCCTGGGCGGTGCGTCATACGAAGAGTCCGGATTTCCCCAGACAGAGGTATTAAAAGAGACGGAAGAAGTGCCCGTCCTGGGTTTGTTTTGTTTTGTTTGTTTTGTTTATTTCGTCAAGCATGTATTAGATAACAGATATAAGTATAAACATGATTATGAATACATGAAATGAATATGAATAAAAGGAAACATTAGGACAGGGACAATAGGCACACTGGTGCACTTATGCACGCCTCTTAGGAATGGGGTGAGGTCAACAATAGATAGTCTAAGGTTAAAGTTTTGGGGGTTTGGGGAAGAAACCACAGAGTCAGGTAGTGCACTGCAGGAAATTAACAACTCTGTTGCTGAAGTCGTATTTCCTGCAATTGTAATGTGTAAAACAGAGCATTTGTTGGTTCGGTGACAAATGTCGCATCAGAAACAGATTTCATGGCATCGTTGCTCCGCTTTGCGTCTAGAACAGGGATTCCCAAACTGCGAGGTGGAGAGATGTGCAATTTAATTAATAATCCACTTTTCGCAGTGTTTCGCTGTATTGTTTTCATTGTTCCTTTGTGTCAGTTCAGGATTGGGTTTTTATGAGAGGTGTGTACAATGTTACACTAAAGGGAAGTGTGATGACAAACAATGCTTAGGAACCACTGGTCTAGAAGAAAGGAGCAGGAAGAGGATTTAAGGATGGGAGGAATTGTCTCTCCTTGGTTACATCTGCTATCCCATCACCTCTCACAGGATAGGCATGTTATGGTTCCCATCGATTAAGGAATGTCACCTGATGGGACCCAGGAAGACAGCCTTTCCTGCTCTGGCACTTGCCCTTTAGGGCATCATTACCTGAAACTTAAGTTGATTCTTCTGGCCTTCACAAAGGGCCTGAAAGCTTGACTTTGCTGTCATGATTGGGGATCCAGCAACGGTGATGTGGAACCTGCTAAATGACTACATTGTTAGTAAATTGGATTACACCTGTGCAGATTATTTTATGGTTCTAATAACGTTAGTGTTTGTAATGGCTTCTGTATGTTTGTTTGAGGAGAGGGGTATCTGTTGTTTTTTTCTGTTAACTTTGAGCTGTCCAGATGGGCAGCTGTACAAGTTGAACAAATAGAAGTTAAGCACAGTGTGAGACCACTGTGCAAATATAGTAAATACTAATGCTGTTAAATATGGGCTGAAAAAGCTGCAAGACAATTATCATCTGGTGTTTTTTTGCAGCACATATCCTGTAGCCCTAAAGAATGCAAACTGTTACTGTACTAGCTTTCTTTCTTACCTGTACATTTATGTGTATATTCACAGAGACTGGTTTATTTTGTTATAAAACCAAAAAGGAGTGCCATACTATATCAAGAGAAACTTTCACTCAGGATGATTTTGAACGACTCCCTGAACTGAATCCTCCCGCTGTAATGCCTTATGGAAATGTGGGAACTCCGCTGCGAGTCTTCTTAGAGCTTATCAGAAGTTGCCGAATGCCCAGCCGTGTCATTAAAAAACTGCAGTTACAATTCCCTAAATCTGGCTCATCTCGCAGGTATGGGAATGTACCATTTTCATATGAGGGAACTAATATTATTGTAGAAGAGGAGCGAGTTTATACAGCTACGGGAGAAGAAATAACAGAAGGAGACCACTTGCCCACTGTAGAGTTAGTAAATCAAGATGGCGATGCAGAAGAGGGAGACCACGAAGATCCAGAAAAGAAAGAAACGGATGACTCTGAACTGGATTGCGTAAGTAGTTTCTTCTAATTGTCAAACATGGAGCTAATATATATGTTATCTAGTTAAAGTTGCTAGTTTATTTCTTATTTCTTTGGGGGGAGAAAGAACATTATTAATACGTACAAGCTAGAAAAGCTGATTCTTGTGAATCTGAAGTCAGAGCTGATTAACCTGAGCAACTGCAATGTGTTTCTGGCCTTTGACCTGAGATTTTTTTTGTTTTTGTATTCTCAGGACTGCCTAAGATAGTAAATATGATAGATAAAATGGTATGCATTTGAAGTTGTGTACTTTAATAGAAAGATCCTTTATTTTCATAAAATACACAATTAAAAATGTAAAAAAAAACCTAAGGGGAACGTTAATTCAGATGGAGGAGGGGAGCCAAATCTTAGTTGCATTATTCTTCTGTTCCTGATCACCTGACTTCTGCTACAGGAGGATGATGATAGAGGTGAAGAGTGGGAACGGCATGAAGCCTTGCATGAAGATGTCACCAGCCAGGAACGCACAAAGGAACGTTTGTATGAGGATGAAATTGAGCTAAAGTGGGAGAAAGGAGGCTCCGGGTTGGTCTTCTACACAGATGCACAATATTGGCAAGAAGAGGGAGCAGGTAAATTAACAGAGGTCTTAATTCTGCGTTGCTACTAATGTCTGGATGCTTTTCTTTCAATGATAGCTTTTGTACCCTTGTTTGCAAATACTTGGCCCTGTTTCATGAATGAAAAATATAGAAATGCTGATGCCTGAGGTATGTAGAAATATCAAAAGCAGGGTTAGTTGCCGGCATGCATTCATACGTCTTCTTTCATTTCATTAGTTGAGAGTATTTTAACAAACTGCATCACTGTTTGGTTTGGTGGCAGCAGTGCCTCAGATAGGAAGTTTGTTTCCTGTTATTCAGAATTCTGCTTATAAGCGCTATGCGCTTAGAGCTCAAAGAATTGTTAGAGACCCCACACACCCACTTCACGGTCTGTTGCTGTTGCTCCCCTCTGGGAGGAGATTTCGAAGTATTTCTAGCAGGACTACCAGATTCTGTAACAGCTTCGTTCCCTAGGCTTGTAAACCTAGGTAAACTTGCAAGATTTGTTTTTTATCACCATGTACACGTATACATCCAAACTAGACTCTGTTATTTCTCTGTGTCACATAATATATGTGGGTATAAGCATAATTTTGTATTTATTTATTTTGTCATGTTTATGTCATGTGTATTGGAGGTGGAGACCCTTTGAGAGCTGTATGCAACGAAATTTCATTTTAATGTATGCCAATTAGTGTACATTCAAAGTGACAATAAAGTTATTCTAACTTCAGTTCTATCCTCCTCATCCTCTTCCTTGTCCCCACCACAAAGATTAGGGTAGAATTAGGGCAATTAGAGCAAAGACTCAATAAATATTGGTACAGGTTAAGTTAATAAAGGAGAGGACATCCTTTTTATGTTTCCATTTTATAAAAATCTGTGAACGAGACAGGATATAAAATCTGGCTTTGCTTCAATATATGCAGCATTTATAAAGCACTTGGATATTGTAAAGCAGGGTGACGGTAGCACAGGAAGAGTGGTGGCAATGAGTTCCATATGCTTTCTTTTCACACAGAACTTTTCTTTTGGCAGATTTTGATGAAGAGACAGCTGACGATTGGGATGTCGACATGAGTATCTACTATGACAAAGGTATTTGATCTATGTTGACAGGAATATATAGAATTTGCATTCTAGTGTGCCTGGAAGCTTCACTTTAGCAAGAATCGGACTTGTTCTTCTGGCAGGGTGAGATACTACTGTACAGTCATCTTGCCCTGGCATTCTGTCAAACGCAATTCAAAATTGAAAATATGAAAGTTACTTTGTTCTTCAATGCCAAGCTACAGGAAATCCTTGCTTAAAGACTGCCCTATTTAGCAACCGTTTGAAGTTACAGTGGTGCTGAAAAAGTAACTTTATGACCAGTCCTCACACTTATAACTGTTGCAGCATCTTGCAGTCACATGATCCCCAGAGCCATGGTGGCGCAGTGGTTAGAATGAAGTATTGCAGGTTAATTCTGCTGGTTGCCAGCAGTTCGATCCTGACCGGCTCAAGGTTGACTCAGCCTTCCATCCATCTGAGGTCAGTAAAATATGCTGGCTCTGTAAATATGCTCTGTAAACTGCTTAGAGAGGGCTGTAAAGCACTATGAAGCGGTATATAAGTCTTAAGTGCTATTGCTATTTGCACGCTTCACTGCTGGCTTTCAACCAGTAGAGTCAGTTGAGAAACCAGCAGTGAAATTGTGAATTGTAATCTCTTGATATCTCGTTTAATGACTGTGTCACTTAGCAATGGAGTTGGTGGTTCCAATTGGGGTAACTGAGGACTACCTATATGGCTAAATTTCAAAGGATTGCAAGTCTTTGTACTATAAACTAGGTGCCCTTCTATTGTATCTTCCTGGTTGCTTTTTCATCATCCCGCATATGCACTTGCAGTAGCATGTAACTTTAAAATTCCGTCTGCTTCGGTTTGTCTGTTCCTGACTACCAATATTAGAGTATAGAGTATACTCTATAGTTACATATATATGTATAGAGTTACATTTGTATATAAAATCCAAAGGCAGCAAATTCCTCACCAGAATGATTCTTCTCCCTCAAATAAGTGGGATCATTCCTTATATTTGTATTGTTCAGTAGAACAAACGAACAAGAATCTTTGAAGATCTAATAGGTTAATGAAAGGCAGTTTAGCTGCCAATCCATTTCTTAAGGCATTGCATGTAAAATCCGCCCTAATTAAATTGAAGCTACTTTCAGCCAGCAAAACAGAATTGTTGAAAAGAACTTTTATTGGATGTCCATCCTTTGAACTCAAGTGCTGAGCATCTAAAGCTGCCTTTACCTAGACTGATACCTCCTTCACTAACTATCCAAAGTCTTGGTGGACATTTTCCCCTGCTTTTGTGCCTGGTCTCATTTCACCAGAAGCACTCAGGCCTTCTATATTCATATGCCCCCGTATGTAGACAAAGCCTCCCTCCTCTATATCCTATTGAGTTTCCTCTTTATCTTGTGGCAGAAAATTTATATGGGATTTCCATTCCTTCTAGATGGTGGTGACAAAGATGCTAAAGATTTCGTACAGATGCGGTTTGAACAGAGACTTCGGGATGGTTTAGAAGATGGGTCTATCCTGGGTCAACGAATTGGGAACTTTGAAAAATATACCAAGGTAAGAACTGAAGTTGGAATGTACTACTCGTTACCAATAAAGGAGAATATTTGTAGCTCAGGGTTGAAATGAAGGGTCCTTGGTGCTCTCTGAGCTTGATTGTTTTCATTGCAGATGTTTCACTACCCAAACGATGAAATGAAACTGATGATGTTATGAAACGTCTGCAAGAAAACAGTCACGCCCAGAGACCACCAAGGACCCCTCATGCTACTTGTCTGAAATAAAATACTGTAGATCAGATGTTGAAAAGTCATTAGTTGAGATAACAATTTTGCTGCAGATGTTAATGAAATGTATGGTCATAGCACAAGAAGCAAGGAGAATAACGGCTGTTGTGTAATGCTAAAGCCTCCCCACCCCACCCCAAACTATGCTGAACCAAACTAATATGGTTCAACATTAGTTTGGGGACCATTTAAAGTTACAACGGCAATGGGAAAAAAGTTACTTATGACTGGCTTTCACACTTATAACCACTGCAGCATCCCCGTGGTCACACAATCAGAATTTGGGCACCTGGCACCTGAATTCTTTTATTTATTTATTTATTTATTTATTTATTAAATTTTTATACCGCCCTTCTCTCGAAAGACTCAGGGCGGTGTACAGCCAGCAATAAAAACACACAATATTGGCCAAGTGTGATTGGACACACAAGGAATTTGTCTTTGGTGCATATATTCTCAGTGTATATAAAAGAAAAGATACATTTGTCAAGAATCATGAGGTACAACACTTAGCGATAGTCGTAGGTTACAATAAGCAATCGGGAAACAATATCAATATAGAACTAGCATGTATTTAGGACAGTTGCACTGTCCCGGGGTCATCTGATTACAATTTTGTAGCCTTCCCAAGCTGGTTTCTGACAAACAGACTCAAGGGGAAAAGCCAGATATGCTTAATGACCACATTGTTCACTTAACAACCACAATGATTTGCTTAACAAGTGTCTCCATAAAATGAAGCAAAATTTATTAAACTGCCTTGCTTAGCAATGGAGATTTTGGGCTCAATTGTGGTCATAAGTTGAGAACTGCCTGTATGCTTCTGGTGATGATGGCACTGTTTCTTTAATTAAAACCCTGGTTCCTCCCTTTATTCTGGTGCCAGTGCTTTGTTGCTTTAGAACCGATTTTTTTTCTGTGCCAGGGCATTGGCCGAAAAGTGATGGAGAGACAGGGCTGGAGCGAAGGTCTTGGCTTGGGAAGCAGCAGTTCAGGAATGGCTGAAGCCTTGGACAATGAGGGACGGAATCCCCGATGCAAGAGAGGTTTGGGGTAAGTGATGCAGGTCTCTTTCAAAGTAAGTCCAGCTAAGGGCTTCCACGTAAAGATCCAGCTCTGCACGTGTGAATGGGCTGATGGTCTCAAGTCTCAGGATTGTGTTGAAAATACAAAAAAATACATGAAACAACCCGGCATTCTGGAGAAATCTTGTAGCACTTACAGTCTTGCTATCTGAGTAAGAGGCAAAATTGGAGATGAGAATATCTGAGGGATACTTTTCTTGCACTAAAGGCTGTTTATATAAGAATAAACTGACACAAGCCTTCAATTCCATGCTAACTGTAAAATAAGGGAAACATATACTCACCCAAACCGGACCAAGTAGGTAGCATTTCACCACTGCTTCGGGTCCTCCTCCTCCAGCTCCATGAAGGGCTGGCCAAGAGGGAAAGCCTCCAAGGAGAGATGCCTCCCTACCATAAAGTGAAGGAAGCTGAAGCTGCTATTTCTCCATTGTGGTCCCAACAATGTGGAATAACTCATGATATTAGATGGGCAGGCACACTGCAGGCTTTCTGGAAGATTGTTAATCCCAAACTATTCAACAGGATTTTTGATGGATGTCCCTTTGCTTGCGATTGTTGTCCGTGTGATTCAGATATCATAGTTTGGTATGTGCTGTTAGGATGAAAGTCTTTATACTTTGAATGTTTTCATTATTGGCTTTTTTTCTCCTTTTTGTGGATGTTTTAACACCAAAGATGCTTTAATATTGGGAATTTCCATGGACCTTCTTATCATTCTTGTAATGGTTGTGAATTGAGTTTGTATGAGTCATTAAATGCAACAAATAGAATATTTTTTTCTTCTCTCCCAAATATACCTAACTGAAACTTACAACAAACATCAATTTCTCACATCAATTTCTGCAAATATTCACACACTAGACATATATAAATGCTAATAAGCAAAAACCTCTCTGCCAGATTTCAGAACAGGGGCCCTATAAAATATTCGGAATTGCACCAGTTGTAATCCTTTTTATTTGCTAGATTTGGGGTTTTAATATACTTTGTATAATATTGTACAGAGCTGAAGGCAACCGATATTCTCTGCTGTGTCTCTGAAGACCGTCTCATTCTCTGCTCTTCTTTAGGTATCATGGTGAGAAACTCCAGACTTTCACCAAGGCCAAGAATCCACGTAGGGACAGCTACGCCCTCATATCTACCATCTACGATGACCCTCATCCTGTGGACTCAGGAGATCAGCTTCTTCGGCGTCAGTTGCCAATCAGTATGAAGTACCGGCAGGAGGTGTCTTTTGTCCAATCCAGGCACGGCATTCAGAAGAATTCCAGTTCTCCATGAAGGTCTGGCCAGGAACAAAGGACTTTCAGATTGTGTCAGCTTTTTCAATGGTCAATTTTTTTAATGTGCAATTTTTATTATTACTGTATATTATCAAACAAAACATGTATTATAGCAAGGCCCGAGCAGGCTTTAATTATTTATATTAAAAAGAAAAATTACCTGGTTCTGCTTCTTGGTACTTTACTATTAAATTAATTGAAGGGTAATTGCTGGTCCCACCTCTGCATGTCTGCAGTTCACATAACTCTACCCTGTAATCAGTCTATATGAAATCTTGCATTTTCATCCTTGATTTAAGGTGTGTCCTGCATACGCCTTTTTTTGCAGTGAAGGGTGTTTGGCCTAGCGTGTGGTGTAATTAAAGAGCAATGGTTATACTCTGACTAAAAGAGGAGTAAACTTGACCAACAAGATTGAACTCTAGCAGTTATACATTAATAGCAATGTTTAAAAGATACAACACAGAAGTAAAATCAAATGGATACAGGTTGTTTCTATGTTTTTACTTAGCATTGCTGCTCTTACAATCTCTCTCTCTAGCCCAGGGGTGGGCAGTTAATTCTCCCAAGAGGCCACATGAGAAACAGACTGTTGTTGAGGGCCAAACCAGTAGGGCTTTGAAGGTGCATAGACATGTACCCATGCATATATATAAATTGAAAAAGAATTGCCTTCAAAATAAAAGCAATACAATTATATTGGACACATGACGTAAACTTATTTACATTTGATTTCTAATTTTTGATTGATGTCCCATGGGCAGGGCAGGGACATTCAAAGGATTAACAGATTAACAAGAGTTGGAAGGGACCTTGCAGGTCATCTAGTCCAACCCCCTGCCCAAGCAGGAGACCCTACATCTGCCTCTACCTAAGATTGAACTCACAACCTGATTGCCAGCTGGCCTAAAGGATCTGACTGCTTTACAGTTAATTGCATAACATTAAAGCATATAGAAAAGCAGCAACCTAACCACAAACAAAACTGATAGGAAATCATTACTAGAATTGCAATATAATAATTGTTTAGCCCAGTGTTTTTCAACTGGGTTGACTTTAAAATGGGTGGACATCAACTCCCAGAATTCTCCAACCAATTGATTTGCCCATCTTAAAGTCACCAAGGCTGAGCAACACTGTTTTAACCCATTATTGCTGTGGCAAACTACCAACAATGGTTCTTTCTTTTGTGACTTGCAAAGGGAGAGACTCCTGCTGCAGTAGCTTCAACTTGTCATTCCTTCGTTTTTATTACTGTATTCCTTCTTGTCTGCTCGTGGCTATTCCCTTGGCCGCCCCTAGAGGGCGTTTAGCGAACAAAAAACAATAAGTCTCCATCCCCTGGCAACATCTCAGCACGTCCTATCCTGCAGGGGGTGCCGGTCGTTCGCTTATAGTTCTACAATAACGGCTTCCGTTTTCCTGCCTGGTTAGACGCCACTTACCATCGAGATAGGCCGAGATAGAGCGGCCGCCTGCGGCTGCTCCTCGGCCAATGGCAGCTTTTCCGTTTGTACTGTAGAAGAAAGAAAGTGTAGACAAGCCCTCTTTCACATCTGGAGATCATCTCCCAGCGTAATGAGTGAAAGCGGCCGGTAGAAAAAAAGCAGGAGCGAAATCCCAGGTGAATCTTTACGGGGCTTTAGGATACGCGGATCCCAAACGGTCGTCGGGGAGGATCTGCTGACGGAGGAGGACTGTCGGAGGGCAACGCCGGCTCCGTCGTTTGCTCCGCTCCCATCTCTCTCTCGGAGGGACCGGGAGGGCTTTTGCACCGTCCGCCTCCAATCTGCATGGCGTGGCGTTTCCCCGGTTGCAACGAGTCCCGTTTTGCTTTTTCCAAGCCCGGCGCGGCGCATTGAGCCGAAGGGTGACCTAGAAGGCGGATTTTTTTCCCTCTGCAATCCACGGCTCTCTCCAATCCGCTTTTTTTTTTTTAATGTGGGAATGTAATATGAGTATCATACAAGTGTGTTCGTTGTGCATGAAGTGTGAATTGTTTTATTTAATGTGTTGTTTTTATTATTATTTATTTGTCAAGCATGTATAAGATAAGATACCAGATACAAGTATAAACATGATTATGAATACAGAAAATTAGTACAAATGCATGGGGACATTAGGACAGGGACGGAAGGCATTCTGGTGCGCTTATGCAGGCCCCTTACAGACCTCTTAGGAATGGGGTGAGGTCAACGGTAGACAGTCTGA
>JANHFT010007218.1:35160-47917 GCA_032467955.1 Pseudoxenodon macrops | reverse complement strand
CAGAGAGAGTGGGGGGGAGACAGAGAGGTAAAGAGAGGGGGGAAGGGAGGGAGAGAGAGAGAGAGATGTCAAAAGGGTTTTGTGGTTCCTGGTGTTTTTAAAAAACCAGTTCTCTGCCCTAATGACTGGCTGGGTAGGTGTGGCTAGGGGGTCATGTGACTGGTGGGAGTGAGTGACATTGAGTTGGCCATGCCCACCCAGGGTTTGTGACTCCCAGTGTTTTCTTCTCTGTGGGAAACTAGTCCAAATGGCTCTTTGAATGTTTAAGGTCACAGACCCCTGTCCTAGATCCACAGAGAGAGGGGAGGGGACTTTTGGCAACACAGAGCTTTTCCAGAGAGAGGCCCAGATGAACAGACTGCACAGTCCTGAGCTGGACGGGAGAGGAATGAAGAGTTCAGGGTAGCCACAGCTTAGGATCTCTCAAGATATACTAGTATCTAGTAGGTTGGAAGCCTATAGCTTTCTACCCCTTAAGGACAAGCAAATAAAGAATTGAAGTCAATTTGATTTTGTGGTGGGCTTGGGCCTGACAACCAGTCTGTTCCATCAATAACCGACTTGAGGGCTACTCTCCTCAAATACAATTTTAACGGCACTTCTGTTGTTTGTATCCAGAGCAACTGGGGATTTTGGAATTTACTGCCTTGAATAATTAATATGGCTGGTAGACATTTATACCTTTATCCTACTCAAATTAGTCGTGATTTGCTTTTAAAGCTATGCAGATGGTAACAAATTACATCTGGTAATTATGTGTTAGGTGAATAAGAAGGTCTTGTTGTCTGTTTGGAATTAACTAGCATTTATTGAATGTTTCCTGGATCATCCAGGAGTAAAGGGATTAAAGGCAATATTCTTATGGCAACCCCTTCAATTCTGTATTGGCAAAATAACTACAGGTTATTGACCCGAGAATTTATGTTGCTAAGTGAAAAATTTGTTAAGTGAGTTTTGCCCTGTTTTACGACTTTTCTTGTCACATTTGTTAAGTAGATCCCTACAGTTGTTCAATGAGTAACATAGTTGTTAAGTGAATCTGGCTTCCCCATTGACCTTGCTTGTCAGAAAATAGCAAAATATGATCGCATAACCCCGGAGTGCTGCAACCGTCGTAAATATGAAGCGGTTGTCAAGCATCTGAATGTAAATCGCGTGACCTTGAGGATGCTGCAACAGTCATAAGTGTGAAAAATGGCCGTAAGTCACTTTTTTCAGTGCCATCATAACTTTGAACGGTCACTAAATGAACTATTGTAAGTCGAGGACTACCTGTACTATAAGTAAGACAACAGTGGCTGCTGCTTCTCCCAGCTACTGCACCTGTATTTTTCACATAGTGATCATAGTTTCACACAGGTGTCACTTTACCTATTGGAAAAAGGCATAGCTGTCCTGGAAATTGTAAGGGGTTGGCCTACATCACTTCGGCCAGGCCCATGCTATGCTGGCAGGCGCACAGGAGGTCACGGGAGCATATGTGTACAGGCCCGGCCCACCCACACCTCCTGTGTGGATGTGTGCATGCCAGGATAGCTTAGGCTGGGCCGAAGCAACATGGGCTGGCCACTTTCAATTTCCAGGCTGGCCACGCGGGTCGGATTCTGTCCACAGGCCTTGTGTTTGACACCCCTGACTTAAAGCAATTCATGCTTAAGAAGGGTTGCAAAATGGAGAAAGAGAGAGTCCAGGCCACACCCTTTTTTCTGTGGCCCAGCAGTAACCATATTATTTATTTTTTAGCCCAGTGTGTAAGAAGGGTTAAGGAATGGCTACTATGTGGCAGGAAATGCATTTGGGATTGGCAGCTAAAGATTGGCCACATCTATGAAATTTGTAGCTCAACTTACATTTAATAGAAATATATCACAGTGGGTTCCTTAGAGATTATTTTTTGCTGCACTTAGCATAGAATCGACTTAGACTCTATATATTTGCAAATACATTGCGCTACCTTTTCCTCAGTATGAAAAATATCTCGCATAGATATCATGGATAGTTATGGAAATGATACTGTGAATTGTATTCCCTCGTGTTAGTTAGGGATGAGTTTCAGGAAGCTTCAAATATTAAGGTTGGCGGTTAGAATTCAGTTGTAAAGGGGTAAAAATCCAAATGATATTTGCAAATGTATCACTGCCTTTATTGAAAGTGGGCTTCGGTTTGGTGTTTTAAGGTTTTGTTAGGTTAAGGATTTCTCCAGATTTTAACGTTCCAATCATTGCACGTCTTGGATGTGCAATATGCTAATTCAGGCCATAATTCTTCGTGTTCTACTGAGAAACTATTGTCCCCTTTGGTAAAACAGATGTTCTACAACCAGATGCTGAAATCATTGGCTTGGAACAGCTAAGGGTCTTCAAATGTTCTCATAGTAGAACATTAGCATTTGGTTCTATCCTGAATGAAGGCCATGTGGTTTTAAAAGAAACTGACTCATTAGACATCAAGTTATGAATTATTCCTATGTCGTCCATTTCTTTCCACTTGCAATCTGAAACTGTTTCAGTATGTCAGGGAAAGGATTACATTTCTGACAGGTTTATTTGGATAAAACAGAAGACCAAGGGAGATGAACAATTAGAAATAGGTCCTCTTTTCCTAACTTACAATTTATTTAAAAAACAATCCCTTTCCGTGCTCAGGGGTGCCTTTTAAAAAAGAAAATTAGCAGGCTTATCCAAATTATTGTTATATGGACATTCAATTGGTGAATATCTATTGTGCCTTCATCCCCTGTATTATATTCAATATTCTTGCACAAGGAACTCTTTAACTTGAAAATAGCAAAATCACTTTTTATGCTAGTATTCAAAAATGAAGTTTCGTTCTTCATAATGTCCTTTATCCTCTCCTCCCACCTTCCTCCTTTCTCTCTCTCTCTCTCTCACACACACACACACACACACACACACACAACTCTTTAACTAATAGACCTGAAAGTTTCTCATTACACTCTGTGTCTCCATTAACCTGAATGAAGACATTTCTCAACTGATACTTTCACCTTCTTTTGCTGTGGGGCTAAGATTACCTGTACATAGTTTTACTTTCTATAGATTGTATTCCACTTATTTATACACCTTGTTACTCAGGACTTTTCTATCACAAAATTGGAACTGGATTCCCAATTCTACGGTAATGAAACATAGACCTTTAGCTTATCAAATGTTCTCTGCATTCAAACTATGCACCTCTGGCAGGAATAACCCCAATTTCCTTTGACTTCATAAAAGTTATTCTTTATTACTGGTCCTACTGTAGATTAATTGCTCAGCAGCCACATAGATTATACAATTATTTTGTATCATTTATTGATTTCTACACTGCTGCATGTTTAACTTTCATTTCGGTACCCACAATATAATATTTTAAAAATAAAAATAACTCAGCCATATTTTTTTTGTTAAAATTCAACAATGCATGATTATTTACAATACCAACTGGCATTATTTAACCAGCAAGGATAAATGGGAAGGGGGCAAACTGGCATTAGCAGATCTTTCATGAAAGTCCCACTCATTTTCTACACAGGTCATAATGTCACATGCATGCCCAAAAAGCAGAACTGACAACATGAGGGTACCATGCTGATTTTGTCATTCTAACCCCTTAAATGCCATTAATTCAACTAATTAAAAGTCATCCGGAAAGCTTTGCTTTAACCACTGCAAAAATATTGAGGCAAATCTACCATAATTTTCTGAAAGAAGTCATTGTATAATGTGGGCGCTATCACCAAGGTGGAATGGAACAACTCGGTGTGGCCAGCTCATCCCTGCCAGCTTGCAACCTCCATCTCGCCTCTGCCAACTCACTGCCACCAAGTCACTGCAGGACAACTTGCCATGGGCCAGGGGATTCTCCATTTTCACACCCCTGCAATTTGGCGACAGCACCAATATTTGTGCTGCTCGTCAGCAGTAGTGCTAGAGGAGGCAACAGCAGACAGGCATGTCCCCTTTTTGACACCTCTGCCAACACCACTGAATGGCCCAAATACTGTTGCCACTGCAGTGTCCTGCAGTCCTGCAGTGGTGGCACTGTGTGTGAAAAGGGGACACACCCAGCTGCCACCATCATCTCCTTGCTGCCTATCCCACCCACCACTGCTGCCGCCAAATAGCACAAACACTGCCACCACCGAACAGCCTGGAGCTCAGTGCAGTGGTGGTGGAAGGGGGTATGAAAATGGGAAGTGCCTGGCTGCTGCACTCACGCTGCACTCTGTCCGACTCTCCCTTTGGTGGGAAGCACCTGACCACCCACACACTCTGCATTCTACCCATCTGCTTGCTCGCTTACCTACCCAATTCTCCCTCTGACAGGCGCAGCAAGTTGCCCCGTGGCGTATTGGCCAAGTTGAGTTGTCCTGCAATGACTTGGTAGCAGTTAGTTGGCAGAGGTGAGCTGGAAGCGGTAAGCTGGCTTCACCAGGCTGTCGTAGACCCTCACCAAGAAGTACCTTGTGATGGCCTCAGTCTCCTTTCTATACCAATTTTGCGAGATGACAAGTATTTTTCCTCCCAGGATATTCATGCGAAATGAATTGATTCTACTTGAAAAAGGTGTTCCTAATGATATAACGAGACCCAAGCCATATAAGGTTTGTAGGTCAAAATTACTACTTTCATGCTGAAGGAGGGTTAGAATCAATATCACGTGAAGTGTTAATACCACTTTATATTGCCTTGGTAAGGCCACACTTGGAATACTGCATTCAGTTTTGGTCACCACAATGTAAAAAAGATGTTAAGACTCTAGAAAGGTGAAGATAAGAGCAACAAAGATGATTAGGGGACTGGAGGCTAAAACATAAAGAACAGTTGCTGGAACTGGGTATGTCTAGTTTAATGAAAAGAAGGACTAGGGGAGACATGATAGCAGTGTTCCAATACCTCAGGGGCTGCCACAAGGAAGAGGGAGTCAAACTATTCTCCAAAGCACCTGAGGGTAGGACAAGAAACAATGGATAGTAACTAATCAGGGAGAGAAGCAACCTAGAACTAAGGAGAAATTTCCTAACAGTCAGAACAATTAATCAGTGGAACAACTTGCCTCCAGAAGTTGTGAATGCTCTAACACTGGAAGTTTTTAAGAGATTGGACAGTCATTTGCCTGAAACGGTATAGGGCTTCCTGCCTTAGCAGGGAGTTGAACTATAAGATCTCCAAGGTCCCTTCCAACACTGTTATTCTGTTATCCCTTAAAGTTTCTTACAAATGTTCACCTCATACTTTTCAAGAAAGCAGTTCTGTTTTCCATTCTCCTACAAAAAAGGAACTAACTTTTACTGGAGAATAGGTCTCAGCAACAGTAATCAGATTGAAGAAACAACTAAAGTAATGCTGTTACATTTCAGAAAAACCTTCAACTGTTCTCTTAACTATGCCCTCATCTATTCACTCAAAGAAAAAGAAAATTCCTCTGGAAAATGAGGGAACAAGAGCTTATTCACTTGTCTCTCATTATTCTGATTTAATTGTATCACTGGCATAGACTACTCTCTGTACTTTTCTGTGTTCTTCAAGAATATCCTCACGTAGCTTTTTTTTTTTACTCTTTCCTATTCATGCCACATCCTTTCTCTCTGTATGACTCTTCCTATTGTCCCTGACCTATCTGTCATAACAGCAATAAACATGAATTACGTGTGCCCTTGAATTACCTACTCCTCCGATTTCAGCAAGGTAGCTGCAACCAGAATAGGATGTTCATAGTATCATGTGGCTTGAAGTTACTTTAAGGTAAAGAAGTTGAGAACTGAGCAACCTAGAAGGATATATCTCAAAATTGATCAAAGAAGGAACCTATACAAGTCATGTTGTCTGCCAGGCAATTTGTTCAGGATAGGATAAGTAAAGTTGGTCCAGGATCCTAAGGAGAGAAAGCCAAGAAAGAGCATATGGTTCATGGACTCTACGGAACCAACCCACTAAGCTTTTCATGGTCTCACCTTTCTGACCACAGCTGTCATTTCTACCAACCAGATCCACAGATCTTGTTTTCTGATCCTGTTTGCTTCTGCTGGGTCTCCATTGCAGATTCCTCCTTCCTCCAGGAAATTACTCTCCAACTGTATCTGCATTCACACAACACCTCCAGTCCATGTAGCAGAAACACAACACCAACAACCTCCTTCATTACCCAATCGTTCTATTTTCCATGTATTATTGCCCAAAAAAAAAAAGCAGACATGCCTGCTCATAGGTAAGAAACGTTTCATTGTCTGATGATAAGGGGTTTGGAGGCCAAGCTGTACAATGAATTCAAAAGACATATAAATATAATGTAAATTGTGTTTAATTGAATTGAGACTAAAGTTCGTATTTCTAACTGAATCATTTTAAAGAGACTTATAGGACCGTGTTGGCGAACCTATGGCATGCATGCCACAGGCGGCACGTGGAGCCTTCTCTACTGGCACGCGAACCGTCTCCCCAGCTAGGTTCCACAGTGCATGCCCGCATGTGCCTCCTTCCGGGCAGCTGATTTTTCGGTCTCTGCAGCATTGTTGTTTAATCAAAGGAAATGCATCACTGAACAATGGAGATGAATAAAGCTGCTCCCCCGCGCCTCTTGTTTTGTCCCAGGAGGCTTCAGGGAGGCCTGCCAGGGAAATGGGGCGTGGTGAGGGGGTCACACAAACATGTGTGAGGAGGTTACGTGCACATGCGCAGGGGGCAGGGCGTGCATTGTATTATGGGTGTGGGCATATAAATGCGTGCTGTCCACGCACGGTTTTGGCACGCGAGGACAAAAAGGTTCGCCATCACTGTTATAGAATATTAAAAAGGGAGAATATCTACTAACAAACAGCACTTAACTTGATTATAATTATCAGGCAGACATGAGTTACAAATAAGTTTTTATAAGTTAATTCCACTTCATGTTTTGAAGCTATAGTTTCCTCTAAAATTCTGTAAAAAGATTCATTCTAAATTACCCTTTTCACTTCAACTTAGCTAATGATATAAATACTTAATCTTGTGACACTGAGCAGTTCTTCAAAATCAAGGAGAAAGGCTATGATAGGTTTTTAAGTGAAAGAAATTATAAAATTAAAAATGTTTCAAAATATTCCTCCAGATATAATATGTGAAGTGCAGAAAAGGAGGTAAAACTGAAGGATATGCAGAACAATATAGAAATACGTCAAATGTACATCAGAAATCCCATTCATTTCATCTTAACTGACCAAAGTTTAAAATCAAATGATATTCCATTGTCTATGCAAATATGTGTTCAAGCTTTCAAATCTGCTTGCCCAAATCTAACTGCATCTCCTTTGTTTTAGTCACAACATACATGCAAATTATGGTATCTTAAGATCCATATAAGCTAATCACACACTCTATAATTAACTGAATGATTTTAATTGAACAGGAAAACAAGAAAGCAAAATAACAAGAATGAACAGGTGTCCATAGCCCTTGAAATAAATTGCTTGTTTCAATTTTCTGCCAAACCAAATTTTCTGCGCACCTGCTACTTGACGCAGCCTTTCTTATGATATATCACCCCAAGCAATGAAAGATGCATTATTTTAGAGATGAACATACAATGAAGGAGAGGTAGGTTGAAAGAAATTGTAGAATAACACAATATGAGTCTCTGGTTGAATTATCATGAAAATGTGCTTCAGAAATATTCAATTGATTCCCTGGAATGATGTTCAAAAGTTCTGATTTTTAATGTATGACTTCTAAATCCAATTATAGATGAAAAGATGACTCAAAGCTCTATTGTACATTTTCCTCTTCCAAATCTGGTGGCATTGCCTCCCGGTAGCATTGCGATGTGAAATCATATGGTTAAACCTTTCATAATTCAACAGCCTTACATATCAAATGTGGATCGTGAAGAATAACTCCAGCCAAGTTTAGATATACAAGTAGTCCTTATTTAGTGACTCTCTCATTTAGCAACTGTTCAATTGGGATGGTGATGAATAAGTAACTTTGTGACCATTTCTTGCATTTAAGATTTTTGCTAGCAAAACTGAAGCAAGATCATAAGGACAGTAGCAGTTTCATTTTAGTGACCATTTTGTTTAACAACCAAGTTGCTAGTCCACACTGTGATTGCTAGGACTACCTGTAATCCCAGAAACCAAGGACAAGTGTTGTGTTTTGCATTCTGTTCCCATTCCTTCCTCAGGATACTAGAACATTGTGGATGAAGCACAGTTTCTGAACTGGGCTATCAAACACTAGACTACATCTACGTTTCAAAGTAACCACCACATTTGAGTGGGGAATCCAATACATTGGTGCAACTGAGCAGTGTTTTACATCTTGTAAGTTTCTGAAGAGTTTCCAAAGGCCCACAGTTATATCCTGAAATCATCTGACATGGAAGGTAGTGGGAATTACTGTGGTAAAGTGTGATAAGTGTAAGCTCCTTATCCATTTTGGGGGATATAAGATGTATACAGAGAGTAGGTACTGTATTTTTCGGAGTATAAGATGCACCTTAGTTTTTGGGGAGGAAAGAAAAGTTGCCAACCAGGTATTCATCTGGCTAATGTCCTTAGTCTGTTCAGCTTCAGCGCATTATTTTATCCCCTGGTTAGGACTTAATTAAAGCTTCTAAAGCACAGCTGATAGAAAGAAGCAATGAAAAAAGCCTGCAAAGCTGGGAAGATCATTAGCACCTCGTTAGGGCTGAAATAAAGCTTCTTCGGAGGGAGTAGCAATGAAAAATCCTGCAAAGATTGCTTCACTTGCTAGTGCCTCATTAGGGCTGGGAAAAAAGCTACATTCGGAGTATAAGAGGCACCTACATATTCAGCCTCTTTTAGGTGGGGAAAAGTGTGTCTTACACTCCGAAAAATATGGTATATGAAACATACATTGGGGGAAATGTACACATTCCATTGTTAAGTGAGACAGCTGCTAAGTGAGTTTTGCTCTGTTTTATTATCTTTCTTGCCACTGTTGTTAAGTGGATCACTTCAGTTGTTAAGTTAGTACCACGCTTGTAAAGTGAATCTGGCATTGATATGGCTTTTCTGAAGGTTGCAAAATGGGGTTACATCATCCAGGGACACCACAACTGTCATAATATGAATTGCCAAGCATTCAGATTTTGATCACATGGCCATGGAGATATATTGCAACAGTTGTAAGGGTGAAAAAGGGCCATAAATCGCTTTTTTACAACTGTTGTAACTTCGAATAGTCACTAAACAAATGGTTGTAAGTTGAGGATTACCAGTATTAGACAAATGCACATAAACATGCGTTTCTGTCCAAGCTCTACAGTTTAAGTCAAAACGATGTGGAAATCAGTCCAAGCAATCTTAAAGCGTCAAATTGGATTAATAAGTGCACTCTCTGGCAGTAAAGCTGATTCTTAAGTCAGAGAAAGCCACCTTCCTGAAAATTTATTTACTAAGGAGTTATACATTTAGAATATCTCTGTGTTACTTTAGAGCTTCTAGTTACTCACCCTTACCTAATCTATTAGCAAACTATATGCAATAGCTTGAGCTGCTTCAGGGATCAACACAGTGGTGGGATTCAGCCAGTTCGCACCTATTCGGGAGAACCAGTTGTTAACTTTCTAAGCAGTTTGGAGAACCGGTTGTTGGAAGAAATCTAATTTTATTTTTTTCCACTTTACAGGGCTAATCGTGTAAGGAAGGCAGGAAGGAAACATTCTGGTGGTGTTTCTAGCGTAATCTTTATTGCCCCGCTTACAGAAACTGCCTGTCTGGTTAACCCTTATGACATTGTAACAGCTCAGGCGAAGTGCCCATCAACGTGAGTGACGTTGAGTTGGCCACACCCATACTGTCACATGACCACCGAGCCACACCCACCCAGTTGGTCATTAGGGCAGAGAACCGGTTGTTAAATTAGTTCAATCCCACCACTGCCTATGCAAGTTACTTAATATTTGAACAGAAATAACTTTTAAAAAGAAATCCTCACCACAATCTTAACTGACCATAGCAAAGTCGGGCCTGGGTGTTGTATAACCAAAACAGCTCCTGTCAAGTTACCCATAGGTGATGCTCAGCTATGACCACTGAATTTCATTTTGTTAGATAGCGCTCAATGTTCAAGTCTGTCAAGATCCTTCTGTATCTTGAGCTTATCTTCTGGAGTGTTGGCTATTCCTGCCAGTTTGGAAAATACTTATTGACCTTTTGCAGGAAACATAACAAGTTATCATATTGCTTTATCGGTGTTCACTTTTTCGATATCCTCTCCTGCTGGATCCTGATAGCACCTATTTATTTATTAAATTATATACCGCCGGACTCTGCATGAGGTCTACCAATTAATGGGTGGATAATTTGGAGATTATCTCAAAGTTTTCCTTAGCATTGCCATTACTTTTTCTTTGGCTTAAACCAAAGGCTTTCTGGAGGTAAGATTTTGAATATTACCCACTGCTCAGTAAGCGATGACAGTCATAAGGCATTAGCCATCTGTTCTTTGACATTTGCCAAGGAGCCAGACATCAGACACAGAGCATCTCCAATGTGGAACGCTGTGGATTAAGATAGAACCTCATGCTTAGCTTTTTTTCTAATTTTTCTCCTTTTTCTTCCTATGTCAAAATATTGTGTTCATTTTTCTTTCTGGAAGGATGCTCCTATTTTCCTGTTTGCACCAATAATTCTGCACTACTTTCTTTCTCAAGGACTACCTGTACTGTGCTTTCTTGAGCTAAAACCCACCACTGGTCCAGGGGTGTCAAACTCAAGGCCCGCAGGCCGCATCCAGCCCACAATGTGGTCAGATCCTGCCCACAGGCCTGTCTTGGTCTACCTAATGCTAAGAGGAAATATCAGGCCAACGTAGCTTCAGCCCAGTCTACCCAATATGAAGAGTAAAGATCAGGCCAGTGTGGCGTTGGTCCGGTCTACTCAATGTGAAGAGGAAACATGCCAGCAGTTTGCGGAGTGGCATCAAGCTGGCCACGCCCACCCAGTCACCTCTCACCCCAGGCCAACCACAGCCCCGATGCAGCCCTCAATGAAATTGAGTTTGACACCCCTGCCATAGTCTTTACAAGATCAAGAATACAATACACAAAAGGTCTTCCCTTGACATTCTGGCAGTGGTGAAATCCAAAAAATTTTTTTTTTTACAATCAGTTCTGTGGGTGTGGCTTGGTGGGCGTGGCATGGGAAGGCTACTGCAAAATCTCCATTCCTTCCCTACTCCTGGAGTAAGGATATTGCAAAATCCCCATTCCCACCCCACTCTGGGGCCAGACAGAGGTGGTATTTGCCGGTTTTCCGAACTACTCAAAATTTCCGCTACCGGTTCTCCAGAACCTGCTGGATCTCACCCCTGCGCTCTGGCAAAAGAGTGGCAAGGGAAGACCCAGTTTGGTTGGGTACTCAAATGGAAGATACCTGGGCTTTTGGCTAGACTGGGAAGCAGGAAGAAAATCCCAAGCCAAAGCCGTAGCAAGCTTCTTCTGCAAGGCTGCCAAGAAACCTGCATATGAAACTTGACTCCAAGGGCCTCCGTATCTTTTTAGTTGCCACTTCCTTAGAACATCTTCCTCTTCCTCTTCCTGCACTTCTGCTTTTGGTCCCCCTTTCAGCTTTGCCTTGTTTTTCTCTGCTAGGTTTCATATGTTCAAAAAGCGTCAGCAGATATGCGTTTTTTGGCTTAGGTGTGACTGCAGTTCAGTAATGAGTTTTTCTCCACTTTTTTTTTGCATCTCTTTCTCTTTATAATATCTTTATTAGTGTTCAGCATCAAATATTGAAATACAAACTAAGATGAATGGAAAGGGGTAGGGAATAAAAATAAATTAAAAGTGAGAAAAAGTAAACCCCCGTGTTTCCCCAAAAATAAGACAGGGTCTTATTTTCTTTTGACCCCCCCCCGAAATAAGCATTAGGCCTTATTTTCAGGGAGGTCTTATTATTTTTGAGGTGCAGAAGGCGGCGAGCGTGGTCACCACATGGCTGCTGCTGCTTATTTGCCAGGGATGGTTTATTTTAGCGCATGTGCTCAAAAGCCTGATTGTGCTTATTATCCAGGGAGGTCTTATTTTCAGGGAAACAGAGTAGATCAAAAAATTTATAACAGGAAAGGTCTCCAACTTTCATTTAGACCCAAGATAAAACAATATAACCACCTCTCTCTCTCTCTCAATTTAAAGTCAAGCCATAAAATATCTTAAAATACTAATAATGAACATTCTAAAAAAAACCAACCTCCAATATTCGTGATACATTCTTCCCTTATTTTTATCTACAATGTGGTAAATGAGCAAACTAGATAACCTTACATTTAAAAAAGCTACAATATTTTTTTAGTTCAATCCATTGTAATCCTTGTTTATGCATCTTTTGAGTTCGTGACTGAACTGTCACTTATAGGCTGACCCAGAAAATGCCAGGTCTTTGTGGAAGGTGAGATTGTCTTTATATAATTTTGGCAAGCAGGATTAACTGTGGAACAATCGTGATTTATTATTTTGTGGTTGTTCTTGACCAGGGTAACAGTTTGCTGATTCTTCTTTGCAGGCAGGTGAGTAGGTAAATAGGCTAGTCCCAGTTTCGAAAGACTTATTGGCATGATTTTTGTTAAGCCATATTTTTTTTTAAACCTTGGCAACTTTAAGACTTGTAGACTTCAACTCCCAGAATTCCCCAGCTAGCAAGCATTGAGAAGAGAAGAGAAGAACAGAGTTGGAAGGGACCTTGGAGGTCTTCTAGTCCAACCCCCTGCCTAGGCAGGAAACCCTACACCACCTCAGACAAATGGTTATCCAACAT
>JANHFT010007215.1:42181-62342 GCA_032467955.1 Pseudoxenodon macrops | reverse complement strand
CACTTCCTTATCTTTCCCTCCGACAGGGGATGTTTTCCGTCAAAATCTCTTTCAAAGTGAAGAGCCGAGGCTTTGGATGGGGTGCCCCGCCTCCTCCTCCGCCGGGTTGAGGCTGCAAGCTGCATTTCGGGGGAAATTGCCTTTTTCCCCTTTCCTGCAGCAAGGTGCCCCCGTACTTCGCCATCCCTCCAGGACAGCTCAGGGTCCGCTACAAACCCCCGGTTGGGCAGAGGTTCCGACGGTCTCCGGGAGTTCTCCTGAGACCATCCGCTCACCTCGGCAGACCACGCCTTCCCCTTTTAAATAATATTTTTAAGCTATCTTCATAGCTTATCAATTTTCTTAAAATATACAAGAATACTTCTAAGTGCAGGTATGTGTGAGTGTAAAATTTTTGACATAGAGATCATTTTTATAATATTGTTTTTCCTTTAAAATCTAACCCTAATCACATTATTTTAATCTAATAGAAAGAATTTAATGTATAAGCATAGAATTTCCTTGGAATAATTAACCCCAGATTTTAAGAGAATCTAAATGCCATCAACCCCAGTAGAATAGACCAAATCAGCTTGACATGAAGGCTAAAATCTTTATTGATATTGGTGATAATAACAGAATCTTGTAAAATCTGATCATGTTATACCAACTTTTCCTTCCTATATTTTGGTAAATTAGGATGGTTCCTACATGAGACACCTCCAAATGTTATCTCTTTCTTCTGGATTTAAAAATGTTTCGGACCCTTTTTTCTAAGTAACATATGATGAGATCCAGGGAAGATGCACACTCTAATAATATGCTTGATAAGTCTACTAAATCTGAGTTGCAATTAACTGGACAATCACTGAATGGCACCAAAGATACCAAAAATCTGTTTCCTGCCATCTAGTGGTCAAATAAGTTATTTGGTACCCCCTTGCATAGATAAAAATCAGAATTACAAAGAATACATTACATATTGCTTTCGTTATCATCCTTTTGTTCTTCAGGAATCATACAAAGAAAGCAATAAGGATAATTGAATTAGGGGATTCAATATCAAGAGGAGCAATTCAAGGGAAGCAAAAATAATTTCACCCAATCTGACAGTAATAAAACACTTTTTACAACAAAAAAGTAAAAAAGTCAGCAGGGGCAAGTTTATTTGCAGGGGTGTCTGAAAAGTCAAGATAATGGCTTTAAACATATATTTTCCTGGCCCATTTTTACATGTATTGTATGAGACATGAAAGGTGAATCTCGTGATTTTTCTTTTTATACCATTCCCCGTGGATGCCCCTACTAAGGGGATATATTCCGCTGTATCGCAATTTAAAAATCACATTTATGAATTGATTTTATGTGTATTTAAAATATTAGTTGACTGTCATTAATTGTTAAAGAAATTCTATCTTATCCTAAAAAGAAGAGCAAGATTTTCAAATAATAATTAAAACAAAGCTTTTAGCTGAATCATGCTGTTCCATTTTTTGATTTTGCCAAATATATGAAACTTTTTAGTTTTGAAAGTAAAATGTTTTAGGTTCTTTTTTCGCAATAGTGGTAACCTCACTGAAAATTAAAAGTTATCCATGGACAAGGTCTAATACTGAATAGCTGTCCTATTTATTTCATTGAACTAGGGAATGTCTCACAGATTGCATGTGGTAGAGCCATGTTTTCACATTTTTACGTCTTCCATAAAAAGCACATTTCAACTTTCCTGTTAATATATTTCTCAGTAATGCCGACTGGCTTTCAGCAAAATGGGAGATTTCATTTTGTGAAATGCTTATCCATTCAGCAGCTGATTTGATGTGATTGTTTTGTCAACCGGGTGCAAATAAATCAATTTGCACTTGAACCAAACTAAATGGATTACACAAATTGACCTCAGCTCTGGTAGCCATAGGAAAAACACCAAACTGATTTAATTCCTTTACAGATAACTGGCATGTCCTTAGTTAAGTACTGCCAAATGGTGCCCAGCCATTAACGGCTAAGCCCAGGAGATTTTTATTACAGTGTTAAAATGCAAACATAGAAACAGGATTTTACATGCCATTTATTCCTTCCTGGACCTTCTCTTTCTCTTCGGCCAACATCATCCTTACAAGTAGTAAAACATACAAGGCTTCAGAGTGAACCCAAAGAGCAGTGTTGTCCTTCCATATATCCTCCCCTGAATTGATCCATTCCCACCCATTTTCTTTCTGGCTGATCACTGTCCAGCCTGCTATAAATATTTTTTTTACAGATCCTAACTGTTCAATCTTGCTTCACATATGTCTGCCTCCTTACAATGTGCCGGTTTCCTTTTCTGGGAAAGAGAAAGGACCCAACAAACCATGATTGCCTATGAATGAGGAGTCTTCAGAAATAGCATAAAAAACCTTTGCAATATTGTAAAACAAACTCCCTAGAGAGTCTGGATCCTTTGCTTCTGACTTAGTCGGAAGTCTTGCATCAAATAGAATTCATATGATGATTTGTCTGGGCTGCAAAAATCCAAGTGATCACAGGTGGCAGCAAAGAAAAATAAAACCCCACACAACTCTTTGCAGCCATCTAGTGGGTATCTAGAATTTTCCCACCCAGATATGGTGGCCCTAACCTTATAGATGTCATTCATTCTGGGGAAATACATGAACTATTGGAACTCTTTCTATCAGATGGGAACTATTGTTACAGATTTAATTGGTTAAAAAGCAAAAAGGAGTATCCCAAATATGAGCAGGAAATTACACAATGCGTTTTAGATGGCTTACTTATTTATTAAATTATTTGTTGTCTCACCTTTCATTCAGGGGTTCAGGGCAGCACACACAGCTCTCACGTTCCTGTTTTTTATTGCAAGAAGGAAAGGAAATTGAGATAGGTGGAACTGACAAAGAGAAATAATGCATATTGCAAATCCAAAACAAATAAACAATTTATTTAATTTTACACAAGTAAAATTTTATTTCTAGTAATTTCTAGTCAACATATTTTAGCTGGTAATTCCAGCTAGAGGTACATTTTGTTTAAAGCAAACTCTTCCTCCCCCTTTTTACATAATGATAAGAAAAGAGCAAAAATGCTGAAACATTTTGGAGAGGTAGATAACATTTCTTGAGAACTTGTGCAGTCATTTGGTTTTATATGAGAATGTAAAGCATGAAAGCAATGATAAAAGATGAGTCCAGAAAACACTATTAAAATATGGATTTAATTAGATTGGACTTTTTCCTCTTTAAAAGTGGACATTTTTCATTTTGCAAATGGCTGCTCTTTGCATTAGCTCCAAGTTCTTTGACAGGCATATTTGTTTTAGTGTTTTCAAGATAAAATAAGTTGAATTATAAAATATTCATTTCAGAAATGTGCCTTCTTTGTTGTAGATGTAAACAATATATTGTGTTGAATTTGCTTTATCTTATCTCATTTATACATCACATTTTTACCTGCATAAGCTATATATTTGGTTTGATTTTGTAGTGCCCTTGATAAAAGCTGCATCTGAAGAACACAGAGTTCCTCCTATACCATAAATTATTTCCTTCTGGCATTTGAGATATTCTCACTCCTTTTAGGGAGGGGGAACAATGCCTACCTTTTTTCCTTCTATTGCATATCTAACAGGAGAGTGTTCTTCAGTCACCCTACAGTATGATTAACCCTCTTTGCCCAAGAATGTTCAGGTTTAAAATCTGGTGCTTGTCTCTTCACTACTTTTGCACATGATGTTCTGGAAAACAATTTTTAAAGCTCAGTTTGCTCTTTCCAGTGTATATAATTGTATTATCTGGATCTTTTAGGTTGAATGTAACTTGTACTGGTTATTCTAATTATAGCCTCAGTATATGAAAGCAGTATTGCAATAAAATGATTTAGGGATTCATCCAAGAATAAGAAAGATCCAAAGATGCTTAAACTCTATTATGTTTTTAGCATGTTGATTCAACTTATGATGAAGAGTTGAATAACTAAAAATGGAGGTTTTCATTTTGTATATATTTTGTATACCATTGGGTGACTTGCTGGAAAATGAGACTTGGATGAAAATAATGCAATGTAGAAGCCAGTGGTTTTTCTTTGGGAAGATCTGATGTTCCTCTGCTTTTTACAAGAAATTAACAAATTACTCATGCTGATGGCTGGTGGAACATTTATATAGAGGGGAGACCAATATATTGCAGAAAATCTCAGTAAAACCTCAGGACTACATTTTGCACATATTTACGGGATCTTGACTGTGAAGCATTGTGGAAGGAGAAGAAACTTAATCCATAGGAATGTTAAATAATTTGAAGGGGTGCATCAAAACATTTTAATGAAGATGAGGCATTCAACTATTTCCTCTTTCTAGTGATTTGCTCTTATCTGGGAAGTGTCTTCCTGTGTAGCGCAGTGGTTAGAATGCAGTACTACTTCTGTTGACTGCCAGCTGCCATCAATTTGGCAGTTCGATTCTCACTGGCTTAAAGTTGACTCAACCTTCCATCCTTCCGAGGTTGGTAAAATGAAGACCCAGCTTGTTGGGGGCAATATATTGACTGTGTAAACCAGAGGGCTGGAAGGCACTTTGAAGTGACATATAAGTCTAAGTGCTATTGCTATCCTGTTTTTGCTAATTTTCTATACATAGATATCAAAGCCCACAAGTTGAGGAGCCTCACTTTGATTGCCAAGTTAAGAGACGTAATTGAATTTGGGACTTTTTCACTGGACGCATAGAATTTTATTGTAAAATCTTGTGGGATTTTAACAACTCTGAATGCCCTCCTCTTCTTTAAGTTGACCGTTGTTAATTCCCAGAGGACTAAACTGCTCAGGTTTGCTAAATGATGCTAAATGACCAATGATGTTTGACTGGGCTATTTTGGGAAGTTTAAAAAGATTATGTGGATGATCACTAGTAGCTAAACCCCAAATAATAGCAGGCAAGGTGTTTCCTATGTAGCCTGGATCAGTTGTCCAATAACTGTTTGGCCGTTAAAAGAAATTGTGTAAATTGGACACTCAGATTCGTATTTTAATATAGTTTTTCAAACTCCATCATCCATTCAAATTCATTTTCAGATTCTTCTTTGGCTTTGGCTTGTGGACAAGTCTACATTATTTTGGGGAAGTATGCAGTCTGCAATCTTTAGAGCTTTCCAAATGGTCAAATGCTAAATCATCCACTGAAGCTCTTAAATAATAACCATTGGCTCTCTTCAAACATTGGTAGTATTGAATGTCATTGACAGTCAGATTTTCAGTCTCAGAAAAGAAAGATTTGAGGGTTGCATTCATGTTTCATCTCAGATAAGGGATGAATTACTGAAAATATTCAAAAGGTTCCTTACATCATCGAGTCTTTCATCCCCAAACTTTTCCCCCCTCCCACATTTCCCCCAGCCTGAATAAAGGTATCCCAGATCAGGTCATAACAAAGACAGCAGCAGGACAGAGCATGCTGTTAGATGTTCAAGAGAGTCTGCTGACCGCTGTGAGCATCATAAACCTCTCAGTTTGATGATCAACTGTGCAGTCAATTAATTAATCATCATTTTATGCCTCATCAAGCACTTTGCTGAGGCTCTCAATGGGGGAGCATCTCAATTAGCCAATGGGAAGCAGACTGTTTTGTTTAGCTGGGTGAGCCTTCTATAAACAAGGGAGGCCTTGGCAAGCTAATAAATATGTCATCTGTCTGTGTCACTTGCTACAATGTGGCTTCACCTGTAAATATGTGGAACTGGGCCCAAAGCAGCTACCAGGGACCTGAGAGAGGAAAGGGAAGTGCTTCTGAATTCATATACTTTGCCATAATGTTATAACTTGGGATTTAGAAAGCTGTGCCATGGGAAGAATCAGTCACTAGGATGTGAATGCAGAGATGCTGTTCAGGGTGGCTAGTGGGGGATAACCCATTTAATGCAGAGGAGGGGCATGCCTTCACCTTGATATCTTTACACACAGGATTACGGCCTATGTGTTTCCATCATGTATGAAGAATATTGTTATAACTGCAGATGCAATTTCTTGGCTCTTTGTCTGGTTTTATGAATGCCCATAAAATGCAAAAGAATGTACAATCACAGCCAGATTGTTTTTCTTGCAGACTTTTATTGGTGCCTATGAGTGCATCAGTAATTATTTGTGGGTGGTTGAGTGTGGGGAGGCAAATAACCAGAAGGAAGCTGACAACACACCATGCATGCTAAGTGTCCTGCCCAAAATTCAGAAATAAAAGCAATAGGAATATGTATGGGTGTATTAAGTCCAGATAATAGAAAAGCCTACAAAATGTTTCTGGAAGTATCCCCTTCTGCATTTAGGATCACCATTTCATTAGTTTTCTCCAATTCCACATTCAACCTGGGAGTATGAAGCATATTGTATGTAGTGATTTCAGACGGACAAGCTTTCCAAAAATATCTCAGATCTGATTCAAACATGATATATTCTGTGCTGAAAGAATGGCAAGAAGATTACCTAACTTTCTCCATGAAAAGCATTATGCTCAAAATGCAGTGATTTGGATTTGGCCCTCAAAAGTATTATGTGATAAACACAAGTGTTCATGTATGAATAGGTCTCAATTGCTGAGGCCAGTTAAAGACACTGGAAGGAAGATAGGCTGCCTCAGCGTACCATTGCCCTGTACCACAGCCCTGCCCCATCAGAATGCCAGACAGTCATAAGCCCTTGCAAGGATAGTGGTGAAAGTAACCTTGTCAACCAGTCTTCTGCTTATCTCCACAAGAAGCTGCATCAATAACCTGACTGACCTGCATTGCTTTTAACTTTTGAATGGTTTTGCAAGGTCCATGACAACTGAAAGGCAAATCCAATGCACTCCTTAGCTAATTATGAAAAGCAAATTCCTTCGGACTTTTGATAGGTGTTCAAAGACTTCAGCTGGCAATCTTTCTTATTTTTGGAAAGGAGCCAAGGCCTTCCTCCTCAGGCAGCTGTCTCATTCATATTATTTCTGATTGTTTTACTTGATTATATTTAATTATTGTTTGTTATCAGGCTTGAACATTCAGTGAGGATGGAAATACCATTGAAATTCCAAAATTATACTTAGGCAGGGGTACTACTGGGAAAACTTCACTGCACGTCTTCATGGAAGGCTTTCAAATGAGTCTTTAAGACACAATGTTTGGGCCAGACTACTTTGCAAAAGTACACTTAGTCCTTCAAATAACTGGGTTCCAGTCCTTGCCAATTCACCACCAGCAGTTTGAATTAGGTTTGGAAATGAACAGGCATCCCAACTGCCATGGAAGAACCAGAGAGGGCTGAAAAGGAGGCATTTCTAGTGATCAATATATTTTTGCATTAACATCACTAGTGCCAATCAGAGATCATCTGATCTTTCATGGTAAATTTAACTATGGAAGAATGTTGTTGAAATGACAATTAGATTAGAATGCTTCCAAAGGGATCAAATTACTACCATCCCCCCAAGAAAACTGACCCCCTTTTCAAGGGTGGATGTATGGCATTCTCATATATTGGTTACCAGCAGGACCTATCACTCTGATAGCAAAAGGACACCTTAGATCAGGGGTCCCCAACCCCTGGGCCATGATCCACTACCAGGCCTTGAGCCTTTCAGAACTGGGCCACGGAAGTGGTGGGTGAGTGCACATATGGATCCCCACTCACACAAGCAGCAGGTGGACCACATGCGTGCAGAACCATTCTCTTGCCAGTCTGCAAAGCTGAAAAAGTTGGGGAATTGTGCCTTAGATGGTATTTTATCTGGTCATCCTATCTACTTTCCCCCCCACTGAATGTGAGTCAGAGAGCTCTGGAAAGGATCTACGTTGCATGGTTAGGAAAAGACCGAGAGTCAAACATCTTTGCAATGGATATGTTTATTTTTGATGACACAGTGATTCAAGAGGTAAATTGACATTGTTTGTTAAGATCAGCACAGATTCAGCTCATGATGGAATAAAGAATGTGATGTATTGCAAAAACATGCCATTATAATAAGTATAATAAGAGTAGATTCATATCCTCAAGTCCCCTCTTTTTAAAAGCTAGAGACTGTTTTCAGTTACATAAAACTGAGTCTATTTTGATTCTGGTTTGACCCAATTGAATTGTGGTGAGCTTTGCACTTCAACTTTGGCTTGAGATCTCCATTATTTTGGAATTTTTGCTCTGAGATTTTCTTCTACTAAGAATAGTAACAAGAGGACACAGTTCTGTCATGGGGATGGAATTGCAAGTGTGTCTTTCAGTCTTTAACTTAGTATTACAGAATCTTTATTGGACTTCTTGGAATCGATGATTGAAAGTTGTGTCATTATTGTTCTTCCCAAACAAAATGGGAACTTACAACACTATGAACTATAGGAAAAATCCTATAATTCATAATAGGAAGACAAGGATTTTTACCATTCTTGGATTCTCAAGAAAATCTTGACCATCCTATTGTCATTTTCTGCAATTTAATTATTGATGCTTGGAATGTTATGCCAGATGTTTAAACCTATATGCTGCTAAATGACCCTTAACCTATTGGGCCCTCCTTTCAGAAATATTCCCTTATCTAATCAGAGAAGCAGAATGACCACAGGCAGGCAAAAAAGCAGTAGGAACAAAAGCAACCTCCAATTTCCTGCCAGCTTCCCCATTGATGTTACTGTAGGAAGCTGGCAGGGAGTGTCGGAAATAATCACAGTATAATTTTTATCATGTAGTATGAACAAGTAAATGCCTTCTTTTTCCCCTAGGGCCAAAAAAACCCATCTCTGAAAGATTATATTGGTAAGCTAGGATAATACGTCTAATAGAACTTACATTAAACTATCTGTACTTCAGTGCATGGTATTGTCTCTGGATTTGTCAATCTCTATGTGCCCTTCATATAGGCTGGCTAAAATTGTGAACTCTAATGAGTGAGGTAGGATGATGCCAGATGGCATATTTGCACATTAATGCTTGCAGATTTGTTGTGTGAGAATAAATTTGGAGGCATAATTTACCATGTCCCAGATCTTCTGAGTCTTTGTACATGCCAGTTCTGGCATGTCATGCTTTTTTATTTTGGTGTGGGTTAACGTTATCTTTCATTAATGTTTCTCTCAGTTCTGTATTTCTTGAACTTTGAAACAGCATTCCCTTTTGTTCAAAAGAATGTTTTTGGCTTTTTCTAGTACCAGTTTTACTCAGCCATTGTGGACTTTTATGGTGCCATATACAAGTATGACATTCTACATTGTTCCTGGAATGCTTTCTATCAGTTGTTGCATGGCCGAGTGAAACTCTTCAGAAGCAGAACACAACCCAAAGAGCATATGTATAAAGCTGCATGAATGACATGTTAAACATACAAAGACGTGTTCTTTCTTATCCAGTATTATGTGCCAAAACCGGACTGATCCATCCAGCTTGGAAAATTGTTTTGCACCTGCCAGTTCTGCGAAGTGTTGCACTCATGCCAGGATGTGATAATGCTTTCTTTGAATCAATGTCTTTAATTCTTTGGAGTCCCGGCAAGTTTTTATTTTCTATGTGAGCTATAATCCAAGAATAAACTCATTCAGTTGATTCTTCACTATGACAAGTACAGTAGTCCTTACAACCAAAATTGAGTCCCAATTTTATGTTGCTAAGACAGTTGTTAAGTGAGTTTTGCCTCATTTTATGACCTTTCTTGCTACAGTTGTTAAGTGAATCACTGCAGTTAAGTTAGTAACACAATTGTTAAGTGAATCTAACTTCCCCATTGACTTTGCTTGTCCAAAGGTCACAAAAGGTGATCACATGACCCCGGCACACTACAACCATCCAAATTTTGATCATGTAGGATTCAGCCAGTTTGCACCTGTTCGGGAGAACCGGTTGTTAACTTTCTAAGCAGTTCAGAGAACCAGTTGTTGGAAGAAATCTTATTTTGTTTTTTTCCATTTTACAGGGCTAATCCTGTAATGAGGTCAGGTCTGGTGTTGTTTCTAGCCTAATCTTTATTGCCCTGCTTACAGAAACAGCCTCTATGGTTAACCCTTATTACATTGTAACAGCTAAGGCTGATGTGAGTTACATTGAGTTGGTCACACACACACAGTCACATGACCACCGAGCCACGCCTTCCCAGCTGGCCATTAGGGCAGAGAACCGGTTGTTAAATTATTTGAATCCCACCACTGACTCATAAGTCACTTTTTTTAGTGCCATGGTTACTTCAAATAGTCACCAAATAAATATTTATATATCAAGGACTACCTGTATAATTACTCTTGTTTCCATTCTGTCCAGTTCTACTTCAGTTATGTTCTCAATGCTAGTAGTGCATTTCTGATGTCATATCTCACTGGGTTGTTCATTTTTGTGATAAGTTATTGGGAGGCATCCAGTACCATAAAATAACAATAGCACTTAGACTTACTGTTTATACCACTTCACAGTGCTTTACAGCCCTCTCTAAGCAGTTTACAGAGTCAGCATATTGTCCCCAACAATCTGGGCCCTCATTTTACTGACCTTGGAAGGATGAAAGGATGAGTCAACCTTGAGCCAGTGGGAATCGAACTGCTGAACTGCTGGCAGTTGACAGTCAGCAGAAGTAGCCTGCAGTACTGCATTCTTATCACTGCACCATCATGGGCATCTTTTCTGTTTTGTCTGATTTTCTGTTTGTCTGTCTTCTTGGTAGCAGCTAGTTGTTCTTGAGTGTAATATATTTGTGCAAAGCACTGCAATTGGCCTTCTGCACTGACAGCAAGTTTCATTTCTAATGGTGGCCTCAGAGCATCCTTTACTCTCCCCCCCCTTTTAAGCCCATCTTCTCTGTTTTTCCCTCCCCCTCCTTTTTTTTAGGCCTGTCACTGCTCAGATAATACCAGCAAGGTGCCAGTCTCTAAAGGCTGCTCATAATATGCAACTGGACTCTTAGCCCTCTGCTGGTCCTTTGAAGGTGCAATAATAATCACATTTTCTTCAAAAATATTGCAATGACTAGTTTTTTAAAAAAAACTAATAACAACAAACAGCAGATTTCTAGGATGTCATATCTGCTGCACGGGAATTAAACTTCATTTCTGACCTCATGTGTTGTTGATTTATGATAAAGGTAAAAACACAAGAGGTGAAGTGACTCTTTTTATTAAGAACTCAATTCTCACCAGGAATGAAAAAGAATTTAACATATTGAAAGCACCCAATTGTTCCTCCTCAATAACATACTAAGATTTGGCTTTTGATAAATGCCAATGTCTTCATATTGAAGAAGAGCCTTTAAAACATAGTCTATATCCAAAGGCAAATGAGTTGTATAGACCTCAGGAAAAAAATATTTTCCTCCTCTGTCAAGCTACCTTGCTGTTGTGAATCTTCAAAGCTAGTGAAACTCATTTTTTGGAGTTGCTGCTTTGATTGCATCTGTCCTCTGTATTGTATCTCAAAGTAGCTTTTTGTATGTTGTTGAAAATGTATCCCACTTTTTGTATTTTGCTCTTTGATCATCTCTTCTTTCATTGTCTCTACCTCATCTTGCTCTGGTCCATTGCTGCAATATTTGTTTTGATCCTCAGATTTCCATCTTATTCATTCACTTGCATGAATTTTGTTTAGTGACTTATGTATGGAATATTCTCCTTTCACCCTATACATCTGTCTTGGGTTTTTATTTTTCATCATCACTTTCAAGGAGATGAAAGACTTATCTGTAGCTCAGACCTTTCCTCATCTATTTGAGGAAATTTTGGTACTTTTCTGTTTGTTTGATAAAATTATTCCAAACTTCAGAAGTGTCTTTATCAATATGATAAAAGAACTTGAGATTTAAGGAAATTTTGGAGACAACAAAACAGATCCACGCATCTGCTGTATATTCAGCAGAGCCTGTGGTGCCAAAACAAGGGTTTGCCATTTCTTATTCTTTGATCAGCTCCGTCTTTGAGGAGTCATTGGTAAATAGACACAATATATATATGTTAATAGGTAATATTTAAATTTAGGTAGACCATGAATTAATTATAATTTGATTTTGATCATTTTTTTTCTGAACAACCTGCTCCAATTTGCATTTCTCTTCAGAAGCAAACATTGGCATTGTTCCAACTGGTCACTCATGATAATATAAGCCTGTAGTGTACATATAATCAGGCTCAGACCTTTCTTCCAGGTTTTTGTATTAGGAGAACCTAGTACTTGATTAAGCTTGCATAATATACAACAAACATACTGTCTCGACCAAGCACAGACATTTTGTTTCTCGGTCTTGACCATTGAGAAATGTCTCAAAGAAAGCTGCTGATAACTATTGCTAGTTTTATGCCAGAATCCTGGCATAAAACTGAATATTGAAATTCAGTTGCTATTTAGTGCATGGTAAGCTCTCCGAAGAGCAGGGAGAAAAATGAATAATGCTGGTCAGGGAAGAATATCATCCCTTATTTTCCAGGCATTGGCTCCAAGTAATCTCAAAGAAAAGAGCACCTGCCACGGTTGTTTTAAAATTAGCCGAGGCACCAAAGTGATCTATGGCCACAGTTCTTCCTGTGATACGGATATCATCCCGATGGGGTTTCATGAAGTAGAATTGTTCAAATGGGCAATTCACATGGAGGACAGGTGGAAAGAAAACAAAATGAGTTGATTTATTGACAGCAGAGACTCATCTTTCTTAGGCTATCCAGATTAGTCACTCATGCACAGAGGTATTATCTCTGTCTCTTTTTCTCTCTTCCTGTGCCTCCATCTGAGGGATTCTTTAAATAATATTTTTTCTGCCTTGCAAATTAAATTGTTTCATTCAAGAACTTGGCTGAAGGGGAAATGCAGTCAGCCCAGCCACAGTCCCCTTGGATACCAGGCTAGTCACATTTGTCTGGATGTTTTAGAAACCTTCTTCTACAGAAAAACCAAGAACAGGCTTTGGAAAAAATAATCCAGCACTTCCACTATCAGACTGATGCAGAACATTCGTATGTGAGATTGACTGGATTGGTTTGTCAGACACTTTGACCACTCTTTATACATTAACTTAATTAAAATTAATTACTTTTTAAGCCCATATTGATTTTAGTGGCAGCCTTTAATAATTTTTCACTGAAACTATGGCATAAACAAAAGGCTAACATTGCATATCCATATATGGCTACTCAGAAACCACCTTATTTGGATTTATTCCTAAATAATAATGTGTTAAATCTGCAGCCTCTCCCACCCATTGGGGAGATAATAGTATTATAGTACCGTATTAGATGTACATTTGATTTTTAAACTTTTTTTTAACTGTTTGCATTTTGCCTGGAAAAAAAGAGAAAAGAATGGGCAGATCACAGAAGGGTCTGCAGTGAACCACAATGATGTCAAAACATTGACATGTGCAGGGTGACATGACATAAACGTTGCTATTATGTATTTTTATCATTGACTCTATCCCCGTGCATGTCCATAGTGACAGCTGCAAAGATTCACTGGGAAAGGCTATCTTCAACTGTATGAATACAAATGTAGGCTTTCATCATTACCCCTATTAGAATACTGTTGATTGATCTTCCTTAAATCTGTTATGTTCCATTAGGTAGGTTGTAACTAAGTCTTGGGTCCTGGATAGTTAAAACTCTTCAAGCTATCCTGTCTCTTGTCATATTACACAGTTCTTACAGGTGTTTATCTGTAGGTTCTAGTCCTCTATCTAGCCCCTCATGCACTCTCGGGCTTTTCTCCACCCACTTTGCTCAACATTATACTCTTTTCCATATACAGATGTCAGTCAGCCTGGAAAATCTAAAATGCAATCATTTTGTTTCAATGAGCATCCAGACTTGATTTCCTTACACTGTGAGATCAGCGGGATATAAATTTGATACATAAAAGAAAATTAAATAAATAGGAATGCAAATCAGCCTCCTCCAGTATCATCATCCAATTTTCTTTCACTTTTGAACAGAGTGCCTGTACATTGTAACAGGGAAGACTACTGAGTGGGTCATTCTAACGTGAATTTTCATTGAAATCTTTCATGAATTTATGTAGGGTTTCCAGTGCTTTTATGCTCATCATTATTCTGTTTTGAATCTATTTTGCACGCCCACTATTGTTATTAGTTCTGATGCATAGAAAATAACATATGTCAACCATTTCTACTTTCTTATGGGTTATCTTAAATTATTCTAGTTTTCTACCGTGTGCGTGTGTGTGCATGTGTGTGTGTGTGTGTGTGTTATCTTAAAGTTTGAAGAAAACTCAGCCTTTTTCCTCTCCTATTTTACTGTTGGAACGATTGTTTCCAAGGCCTTCTTCAGTTTCTGCAAACAAAGTGGGCTCATTTGCATATCCCAGTTTTATTGACACACCTTCCTTCAACCGATCCAGCCTTCAATTCTTCCAGGCACGTAACATGTATGCTTTATTCACTCTATAGATTGAGTGTGCAACCTGGCCTGATTTTTGCAGTGTTAAACCATTCTATCCTACCACACTTTGTGGCTTCCTAATTATTGTAGATATTTTTTCTATCAGCAAAATCAGGTGATTAAGTACGCTCATTGCTTTGAGAGTCTTCCAAATTATTTAATGATGAGCACAATGAAAATTTTAGAATATAAAACAGAAGTAGAGTTCTTTTTAGTATTCTCCTGTTGTTTCTGCCAGCCATTTAATACTAGCTATATGATCCCACCCCAGTTCCTCTTGAAATCTACTATTCAACTATACTTCCCTTTTTAAAAAGATTTTCAATAGTATTTTGTTAGCACGTGCATTAAAGACATTGTTCTATAATTAAAGTGTTCTGTTATCTCTCCCTTTTTAAATAAATTTGGATGCAGATATAGTCCTTTTCCAGTCTTTGGTCCATGTTGCTTTTTTCCACATTTGTTGGCACAGAGCTGTCATAATCTTCCATGCCAGCTTTCTCTTAGAGGTGCGTAGAGATTTCATCCACCTCGGGGCTTTCTTATTTGACAATTGATTTATACCCATTTGACTTCCTTTTCAAGCACTGTTGGTTTATCATCAAATTCTTCTCTCTCAAATGTGATCTTATCTGACTCGGTCTTCTTGTACAGGCTTTCTTTGTATTCTATCCACCTTCTTTTAACGTTATGTTCCGTCAGTAAATCCATTCCCTGATTGTTCCTTATGACATTGACATGAGCTTGGAGTGTTTCCATGATTTCTCTACTCTTTCTAATGTTCTAAATAGATTCCTTGTTCTTCCAGTTTTACTATGTTCTTCTATCTGAACATTCCAAATTCAAATATGTCTTTTATTGCCCGCATTAAGTTCTCTAGTTCGTATTCATTTCATGTATTCAAATCATGTTTATACTTATACATATTATCTAATATGTGCTTGACAAATAAAATGAATAAAATAAGTAAAAGTTCTCTCAAATCAAATCTGGGTTTCACTAGTCCTTTTTCTTTAGTAATGTCTATACCTGTGATGGCGAACCTATGACACAGGTGCCAGATGTGGCATGCAGAGCCCTTTCTGTGGGCTTGGGCACCACCGCCAGCTGCTCTTTGGGTTTCTGGCGCATGAAGGCACACCAGTCAACTGGTCTTTCCATGCATCGGAGAACTGGAAACCTGAAGACCAGCTGGCCGGCACATGCCTGTGCACCTGCCAGCTGATATTTGGGTTTCCGGCACTCTGGCGCACTTGCATGCATATGCATGTTCTGGTTTGGGCACTTGGTGCCAAAAAGATTCGCCATCAATGGTCTATACCTTTGTTTGAGAGCCACTGTCACCTTCATTTCTCCCTAGTTCTTGTAATATACTTTCGAGCTTCCTCTTTTACAATCATTTTAATTTCCTCCCACAGTTTTTCAGGCTTTTTCTATCACAAGATCCAGGTCTTGGGATCCCTTTCTAACCTCAATCATATATTCTTTGGGAATGAGTTTGAGGATATGTCTCATGGGGATTGGCCCTTTTTAGTCTTTGTCAGTCAGTTGCATATTTCTGTAATGAGTAGCTGATGAGTAGTAATATTATCCAGTCAGCAAAAAACTTTTCAGTCTGTTGCTAAATACTTGATAACAGTGTTGTCCATTTGGAGATGTTGTTTGGGATGTTGAAATAACATGTTAGCAGCAAACAGGTAATTTTCTGCATCTCAGTCATTGTCCTACATTATTGCAGTTTCCTAGTCTATAGTTTCCTACAGTTTTTCGGCCAACCTTTGCATGTAAATCATCAATAATGATTAGAACATCCTTCATTAGTGTTTGATCCATTACTTCTGCTCATCTTCCATAGAATCCATTAACCTCTTAGCATCCAACATTGATACATATGTCTGCATAATCATGAATTTATCCCTGACTCCTTATTCTGTTGCTGACAAGATTGCACCCCATTACACAGGTGACAATATGCTATGGGGAGAAAAAAGCTACTCCATTCTTTCTATAAGTTTTATTTCTAGAATTGAGCTTATTGAAGTTCTGTATATCAGATAAATATTATACACTACTGAAAAAGATGTATAACAAATTGCCACAGACCTTATTGAGGAAAAGCTGAAAAAATTTCAAGCTAGGAATTTTTATTTTAAAGCTGGTTACTGTGCTTGCTACATCCATGCTGATGCTTTTCCAGTCTATATGTAAATTTAAATTAATAGATACACCTATATGTATGTCCAAAAAATCCTGCCCACAAAATAAAAGCAATTCATTGCACGAAAAATTGTGAGCAACAGTCAAGGGATAATTGTTCATCTGTCCAGACGGAACACTAAGCAACTTGCTATCAAAGCGGCCCAATCTGCACAAATATTTTTGAAATATTTGGCATTAGCACAGAATAGGAGCACCTTAAGTGTGGATATGCAAACAGAATGACATATAGTATTTATCTTAGTTGAGAATTTAGGAACTAGAATTGTTGGTCTCCAGGTAAAACCATTAAGGAGCAAGTGAGAAACACTCAGCCACTGAGGCCAAATTTTGAATTCAAAATGCAAATTATTGTATAAGCATATAGAAAATTTCACCCTCCGCTAACCAGCCTGTCAGTAATTTGAGGTCTGTGACTATATATTCAAACAGTATATATGTATACCTCAGTTGATGTTACAGTCAACAATTGATATTTAGATGCCTCCCTTCTTGGGTTTTGTTACCTAGCAATTCTGAAATCCCAGGTCAGAGTCACATCTGATGGCAATTGCAAGAGCACATGTTGCAACTTTTGTTGCAATGACTTATACTGATCCCATAGGATTCATCTGTTAAAATGAGGGGCAACTGAGATGCTACAGAAGCCAACAGACCGGGGAGAGAAATCATAAGCATTTAATAACAGGGTTAACACTTTACAGATTTTGTAAGAATGACTTGCCATTCAAGATGAGGTACCTTTTCAGGTGAAGCTTTCTTCTGAGACAACAGCAACAAAAAAAGCTGCTTTTCTTAATGAATGACACTTCTTGTTGTAACTGTTCTCCACACCAAATGCCTCCAGGCTGTCATTTAGGCATTTGATAAAATCTCAGACCAGGTGCTCCAAGTCTTTCAACATCATAAATTCCACTCTGACATTTTAAAAAAAGAAAAGAAAAGGTTAAACTAGTTTGATGGAGAGACGCTGTCCCAGGTGTTATTTTCAAAGTGCCTGACTAATTTACAGCAGTGAGTAATCATTATAAATGATAATGATCATGTAAATTACCCAAATTAGAAATATGCTTCATTTTGTCAGGAAGGCACTAAATGGTTTTATCAGGCCTTGTATGACAGTGTTTCTAGAAGATTGTTCAAAATATTTGTTAAGGGTGAAAAATCAAGAATTGTTATGCCAAAGACAATGCATTCAGCTTGAACCGCAGAAATCTGGGTGAACTTTCATTGAACAAATCAGTTGACCCATCTGGAATCAGGAGACACACAAATATACAGTATTTTTTTTAAAAAGAAACATATTTACCTAAGGCACTTGTATCATGATTTCTTTCTTTTTTATTCAATATCACAAAACTAGACATATGGTACATCACAAATAACACATATACTCGCGAATCAGTTTCCCGACAGTTTCGTGATGATTTCTTGCAAGGATCCCATTTTTCCTTTGCCCACAACCAATTTTATTCAGTGTCTGAATAAAGAACAATTTTCGGCGCCTTTTGCTATAGCTAAAACAAAATTGCTAGAAATCCCCTAGGAATTGTTGGGTAGAGCATTCAATTCCTATATCAGGAAGGGAACCATCTTTTCTCTAAAGAGCTGAATTTACTTAGATTATTTTGTCTGCAGAAATACCTGAACCAGAGTCCAAAGTTGAAACCATCAGTTATTTCTCTCTCTCCTGTCACCTACAAGGCAAAGGGAATTCTTGCCAGAGGGGCTAAACAGATCACTTATAAGTGCTTTTGCAATTAGGTCAATGCCTAGGTATAAAAGCCAAACAATCCCCCTTTATTTAAGCTCCAGATTGCATGGTAGCCATCACACATACAGCTGTATTGCAGGGAGCTAGGTATGTCTAGCCTATAAAAGAAAGGGATTGGGGGGCGCACGACATAACTATATTCCAGTATTTAAGGGGCAATCCCAGAGAATATGGGATTGACTTATTCTCCAAAGCACTAGAGGGCAAAACAAGAAGTAATGGGTGAAAGCTTTTTAAAGAGAGATCCAACTTGGACGTAAGGAGAAATTTTTTGATAGTGAGAATGATTAGTCAATGGAATAGCTGACCTTCTGGAATTGTGGGTGCCCCAACAAAACTAGACTGAACAACTATTTGATTGGGATAGTATAAGACTCCTGCCCTGAGCTGGGAGTTGGACTAGAAGACCTCCAAGGTCCTTTCCAGACTTATGATTCTATTTTCTATTTTCTAAATGACCCCTCTTTGCAAAATTTGGGCTGGAGAGTTTTCTCTTCCCCTGCTTAAACATTCATATACACATACTCAGGGATTGTTCACCTGAATATTCTCTAAAAGGATGGTAGAAAATTACTAAATTGGCTGTCACTGAAATTAGTAATAAGTAGGTCACATGTGTGACATCATGTGTGACATCAGAAGACCTAGGATTACAATGGGTCAGTTTATACTCCATGGGGGATCAGGCAGTTGTTTTTCTTAATAATTGCAATGAATAGATTGTTCCTTTCTAAAAACTGAGGAAGACAGCCAAAGTACAAGGTGACCTATTGTAACTTGAAGGCAAGGGGATGTAATGAATGATCACAAGGAAGTGTTGAATTTTAGTGTTTGACAATGGAGGATAAAATTGAATTTGCCATGGAATTATTATGGAATTATTAACTTCCCCTACCCAATTTTCAATGCATCAAAAATAAATAATTATATAAAGGTTTTTGACCTTCCTTTGACAACCGCATATTATCCATGTAACATAACATTTATATCTTTAAAATAATGCAAATATAGAAAGAATTTGGAGTATCCTATTGGTGTTTGTGTCTGTGTGTTTTGCTTTTGCTTTTCTAGTACAATATGTGGGGTTTTCCACTGATGTCCAGACAGGTGCATTTGAAATACAATTTAAATGATTTATTCACTTATACGATAAACAGATGTGCTTTAAATTAAATATTGCAGAAAACAGATATACAAGTAAAATAATGGGAAATCTTTCACATGCAAGATACCCTTGTCCAACATTAGGCTTCCCTTTCCTTGTTTATTTATTTAAAAGCATTTATACATCCCATCCCACTAAAATCTTAAAATGACGTGCAACAAAATTAAGTAAGATGTTCATGACAGTTCCAGCTGATAGAGACATTTAGCCAAGTCTTTTGAAAACCTATTTAGAAGAGTAGACACTGTCATCACATCACATTTATTTATTATATTATATTCCATGTTCTGAATAAGAGTCAGTTCATGTATTCCCTCAGCAATATGTAAAAGCTTGAAATCAAAAGATTAGGTTTGATAATAATATAGCCACGTTGTGTAAGTATCCTTTTCTAACTATTTCAATCCTTTTTCCTGATCATCACAGACAATCAGTATTACATACTGGATAGAATTAGAGTCCTATTCACACACATGGTAGGAATAAAACACGGAGAAGCTGCAGAGTCAAAACTATGCGCCTGAGTCCAGTATCTCAGTTCCTGTCAGCATCATTCCAACTTCACATGTTTAGAATATGCAATGTGACCTGTAAGCAGTGGTGGGATTCAAATAATTTAACAACCGGTTCTCTGCCCTAATGATTTCTTCCAACAACCAGTTCACCAAA
>JANHFT010007215.1:20544-31273 GCA_032467955.1 Pseudoxenodon macrops | reverse complement strand
CTTCTAAAGAGAAGTCAGGTTTGATCTCCTCTAGGACTGACCCGTTTGATCACCTTGCAGTCCAAGGGACTTGCAGGAGCCTCCTCCAGAACCATAGTTCAAGGGCCTCAATTCTTTGGCGCTCAGCCTTTCTTATGGTCCAACTTTCACAGCCACACATTGCAATTTGTGCCATAGGCTGGACTAAAACCAACACTCTCAAGTTTCTACTCCCAAGTCTTTAACCTGAATGGCTCAGCTAAAAAGGAAAAAGCTTTCATACAGTATACACCTCTTTTCTCCCCATGCTCTTAAGATTATCCTATTTTCCACTGATAGGTGTTCCAGTATTTACATGAAAGAAAGATCTCCTCTCCTAAGACCTCTCCTAATAATTACTGTCAATGTCAGAATACTGTTTGACCGCAGTACTGTTGAAAATAAACTGGCATATAGGTGGCTGCAAGCACTACAGCTAAAAAATGTGGTTGTCGCCAAAATCACTTGTCAGAGCTGTTGAATGCTAAAGGTTAACTATCCTGTAACTCCCAAATTGTGTCTTTTCATTCCTTCCCTTTGGTTACTAATCATTCTTTCATTTTCAGTTTGTTTTCCCTGGTTTCACACACACACACACACACACACACACCTTTGTGTATCCTATCTCCAAATTTTCACCTTTTCTGCTGGAAAAGAGGAGAACCTGTGATTCAGTCACATGCAGCTCATCAACATCCCTTTTCTGGATTCCAGAATTGATAGGGCAGGGATGTGCATGAAGTATGATTTAAAAAAAGACAAAAAGGAAATATGATAATTTATTTATTTGCTGCCTTGGGTTACTTATAAAGTAAAAAATGGGGGATTAACAAATCTAAAAGTCTAAATCTAAAAATTAAAAGCCCTTGAGAGTACTTTCTAGAGAACTCATAGACTAAACTTAGGGACATTTTCACCTCTTAAGATTCTTGAGTCCTCCACCCAAAATTGACTCCACTAATTTTGGGACAGTTCTCCTTTTCATGCAGGACAAAACCAAGCGTGGCTTCCAGTTGAGGGAAGCCATCCACTTGTACTTTAAACATTGATTATTCATAGCACTCAATTGCTATGCAAATAGACCAACATAACGTATTTGTTAAGAAAGATTAACAACTTATAACAAGTATCTTTCAGGGATACACTTTAAATTTTACTAATATTCAAAGTGGTTTGAAAGTTAGGAGATAAATATCCAGCAAAATGATTAAACAGGTAAACTACATTTTTGAGGTGATCTTCAGAGATACTATGTACAGCATCTAGCCAATCTTGGCTGATCCAGAAACTTGGGTTAGCTTTAATTAGTATTTGGATAGGAAACTGCATGGAGACCTGACAGCTTCAGACTAGACCTGGAAGTCAAAAAAAGCATCCCAGGGAACAAACAATGGGAAAGACTTGCATTCCATGCCAATGAACCTGTATTGAACCCAGCTTGGCTTGATGGTCATTTCTTTCTTCAGAGAGAAGAGCTGCTGTGGGTAGACTATGAGGGTAATCATGCTATAACCTATGTCATCCCAGTAATACCCATATTTATTGGGTTGGGGTTTTTTTGGATAAGTTTTTTATTTATTTTTTCATCTTTATACATCTCATTATACCAAAAGTCCGTCCCTCTGTCCCTCCCTCCCTCCATCTTAAAGTTGCTGGTCGAGTCTTCTTGGCTTCTGCATCATAAGAAGTTAGCTAAAAGTTCCATAAAGGCAGTACAAAATAATCTTAGAAAACAGATTATATATAATGAGCTGCACCACAATGAAATTGCTCTCAGTATTAAGATTTATTGGGTTGTTGTTTTTTTGATAAGTTTTTTATTTATTTTTTCATCTTTATACATCTCATTTCGTAAATGTTTGTTTTCTGGGATAGCACACCCATACACATAATCATAACATTTTTTTACATAATTACAATTCCTTTTCATTTTAACACATTACTTCTATCATCATACTTTCCTTTCTGAGCCTTCGAGTATTTCTATCACATTGCTTATCATGTTAATATCTATCTTTAACTCTTTTTCCCTCTCTAATATTATCCCTATTTTAATTCTCTTTTTTCCCCCTTTATCTTTTTCTTCTCCTTTCATTCTAGTAATCAAAGACATGGTCTTTCCTTTTTCCCTTGTGTCCTATCACCTTGTACAATTCTAATATTATTATATTGTATAGTATCTATATATTATCTAATATCCAACATATTACTTCACTTTTTTAAAAAACAGTATTGAAAATGTGGTTTTTGACTCTTTTTCCTCTTTCCATATCATTCTTACTCTTTAATACAAACTAATTTTGTCACTTAACATATAACTATACATTGCTAATTTTCTTTGTAACATTCATAGCAAATATTCTGAGATAATTTTTCTTTGCACCACATATAGACAATTGTTCCGTTGATGTAATTTCTTTTATTCCTTGTCTTTCACCCTACTCCATATTTTTAATCCCCCCTTTTTTTGCTTGTCTTCCAGTTATTTCTTTTAGTTCTCTCATTTTGTCTATTCCTAAATTTCCCTTTCGTTGTTTTGTTTTATTCTTATCTTTACTAGCCCCTTCTTCTTTTCCCCTTGTGCTTTTCTTTTCCTCCCCTTTCTTTCCCATACTTTCTAAGATCTTCCCCTTATGTTCTAGACTCTTTTTCACTTTCAACGTTATTATCATCTCTTTATTGTTATTTTCTTGTTGTTTGTTGTCCAATTCTGCTATTTTTTCCACCTATTCAGGATCTTCTGTAGTTTCCTCATATGTCTGGCTTGCGTTTATTATTCTTTGTATTATATTCTCCAGCTTTAGTTCTATATGATCCATATCGCCAAGTTATTCCTTGATCTCCATCCGTTGCTTTTTTTAAATGTCTTTAATATCCCGATGTATCCGTTCCATGTCTTTTATCTTTTTACTTTTTGCAGTGCAACCAAATTTAAAAATATTTAAAAGGAGAATCTGGGGATTTTACCACCTTTTCTTCCTTCTTTTAAATTTGTTCAGTTATGTTATCCCCCCAAAAAAAGTTCCAAGGATTACACCATTTATTTTCTTGTTAAAATGGCGCTCTTGTTTCTGTGCTCTGTTTCTCTTCATTATTCCTGAAGTCCAATTGTATAATCCAGATTTGGTCAATTGTATTTTTTATTTCAATATATATGGTGAGTAAGTAATGATTGTTTGATTATAATAAAGTAGAGACAAATCCCAGTTCGAATTTCAGTGCTTTTAAGAAGATATCTTTCCAAAGCCACACCTTCTTTTAAAAATTCAAACAAAAAGATTTTTTCCTCCCTCTTTAAAAACGTTCTCTTCGCATCCATTTACCATGATTGTTCCACTGCTAGCACTTAGCTTCCATATTCTTCCCCCTAGTATTTCTTGGGGTTGTTATTTTTTTTTTTTTAAAGATTTTGACCAAATCACAAGCCACTCACTTTCCCCCTCCTGCTCCGTTTTAGGTTTTCTGGTCTTCTTTCAGCTTCAAAGCAGCCATGGTTGCTGCCACTGCTCAACGCTGTCGGCTGAAGGGGCTTTCCAGCTCAGGGAGGGGGAATGCGGCCCCCCTCTACCTTCCTTGTGGTCCCCCTTTACCTCACCATCTCTTCGGGGGGGGTTATGGTCCAAATCCAGACCCTCAGGTGTGGAGAGTTCGAAGCTTGCGGTCCCAACTCCGATCTCTCTAAAAGCAAAACCAGAAGTCGGTAAGGCAGCTGTGTTGTGAGCATCCTTGCCAAGGAAAGAATTGGACTCACTGTGTGCATCCTATGTGACTGAAAAAGTATTGTCCCCTTTAAGGAAACTGTTGGGATGAGTGAGAGAGATATTCAACAAGCCTCCAGACGTAGAGATTCCAGCCCACTGACTTCAGTAGTTATTTGCTATATAAAATTATTTTTGAATCTGTGTAAATCTGGCTTTGTACAATATGGTTATTGTATTCATCCATATAGTAAAATTGAATTATTATTTAGCTTTGTTGCCATTACACATAACAAAATAAAAGCTATTTATTGATTTGTTCACAATCAGAAGTTGGTTTTGGGACTTACTAGATCTGGAGATGGGGTAACACCCCTTAGAGACCCCAGCTTGTTGCAGATTTGACAGCAATTTAGTTGAAGTGTTTTGGGTGGAAATTAAATTTAAAAGAATGATCCTACAATTGAGAACTTTCCCTTGAGGGAAAAGACTTCAGTGGTCACTGTGAGGGAAGAAAAAGGGGGTGCTCAAAGAACTATCCTTGATTTCCACATTTTCTGGAAATCACAATTTAATTTAAGTTAAACCATCTCTTTCAATAAGTATTCTATTTGCATTAACAAAATAAGGTGGAAGCTGTTAATTCACAAACTTGTGCCATTATTGTTCAATAGCAAAGAAGCCATGGTGATTTTATAATACCTTTATACCCCTGTTTGTAGAAACAAGAAAACAAACAAATGTATATTGTTTATTTATTTATTTGCCTTTGAGTCACTGTTGTCTCCTGGCAACTGTCTAGAAGTACCGTAAGTTGTCTCCTTCCTTGGGCTGAGAGAAAGTGACTGGCCCAAGATCACCCAGCTGGTTTTGTGCCTAAGTCAGGACTAAACCTCATGGTCTTCCATTTTCTAACTCCATGACTTAACCACTACACCAAACTATGTAATTTATTTACTGTATTTATAATAGCTGCCCATCTCACACATGTGAACTCTGGGCAGTGCACTCAATTCACATACAAACCTAAACAGCCAACACAAAGTAATTCAAACAAAATTATTAAAATGCAATTTAAAGAGTTTCAAAACTATATTTTGACTATGCTTCCTATTTTCTCCTGCTTCGCTTCAGAGAAACTGAACCTGTTTCACAAATTCTCCTAAATATGTAGTTTATGTAGAGTTAATCTATTAAGTTCATTGGAAATTAGTTGTTCAGCTAGGTCCCCCTTTTTAAGAAAAGGGATTAAAATTTTATTTGAGTTCAGATTTTAATTGAATGTCTGCAGTTCATTGTCCATGATGCCTCAGTGTCATCTTCCCATCCTACTAGAGACCCTATAGCTCAGAATAGCTTTATATATTTAGGGCAATATGCCTATATACAATAGGGAAAGGACTCTTCCTCCAAGTTCTTCAATCAGCTTGGCTGCTGTTGTAAACAGAATGCTGTCCTACCTTGGACACCCCCCCACCCCACCAGCTTCCTCACAACCCATTTGATGTGCACAGTGTTGGGTAAGAGTATTAGTGGAGATAATAATGGAATGTTACCCAGATTCAGTTGTCACTCTGCACTTCCAGGAGTGAAGGCAAGCATGAGACTTCTGCAACTGCTAATTAGAAAATTACACCGCAGTGAATGGCTTGGATTCTACTGGCAGCTAAACCTCTTCCCCCCAGTGTTCTAAAGTATTTTTTGAATTGTTTGCTGTCAGCAAAACAAGCCAGCTACCTGTGATTCAACAGACAACAAAGCCCAGCAGCAAGATTTCAGTCAGATGATGTCACCCAGGTAAAATTGTACTGACAAGCTTTTAATTAAAGTTTTCCCACACATCTTTTGCGGCTGGTCCCCAAGAGCTATTATTCATTATGTGCCGATTGTCAGCCAATTGTGGGTTGGGAGGGAAATGTTTTATTTCCAAAGCCCTTGCTGACAGCTACAGAACACTTTGTTATGCAATGTTTACTTTCCCCCCTTCTTTTCCTACAAGCTTTTTTTTTTTAAACACACAGACTAAAGGGGAAAATAAGCAGGTAGATGTGTTTCTTTTAAGTGGAAATCATATTAAAATGCATTTGTGAGTGGAAGCTGGGAAGGAAGGCTGTGTGCAAACCAGAGGTGGATTCCTACCAGTTTGGACTGGTTATAACGATTAGGTAGTAGGCCCCTGGTGACGTCAAGGAGCCGTTTCTGCTCCATGGGTGCCGCCATCTTTTTTTTGGGAATTTTTTCTTTTGAAAAAAACAAATTAAAAAAAATGTTTTTTGGGTTTTTCTTCTTCTGCGCATGTGCAGAAGCCAGATTTCCAGCACTGCATATGCATTGCCATCTTGTTTTTGCCCTTTTTTAGGGGAGAATTTTTTTGGTTTTTTTTCTACTGCGCATGTGCATGCCCACGTGGCACGGGAGGCAGCGAACCGTCAGCGAGGTAAGTTATAATCCACCCCTGGTGCAAACCAAGGTCTTGTAGGGAATGGTGTCCGCTCTTTCTGGTGAACAGCAATGCATGTAAGTACACCTCTTAAGGCCGGAAGCATCTTATGGACTCATTTTGTGGGGGAAAGGCAGGTCTTAACAAAAGCATTTTAGAAGACAGGAAAAAAATGAATATGTTTTGAAGGGGGAGGGAGGGTAATGTATTTATCTGAAACAACTTTTTCCATTTTAAAAATAAGACTTACAATAATGTTTCAAAAATAGCCAAGATAAACACAAGTAAGTAAAATCCAGTCCAGTGTATGCAAGTCTGCAATGAGATGAGATCTCCTACTGAAATCTATGAAGCTGAAAATGCTTTATATTTACAGAAAGGAAAGGTTAAACAACAATCAATCAGTGGAGAATACTCATCACAGCACTGGTCAAGTCTCAAATAGCAACATGTTTCAAGGTACAGTAGTGAACACAGAGGTATGTCCCAACATGTCAAAGCCTTGTGATAACGGAACAGACTGGAGAGGTGCATGGGTTAAAAGAGTTAGAAGTTCCACAATTTCCTCATCTCTCCAATAAAATTGCTTGTAGTAGCTACAAGCAACTACAAGCAATACCTGCAGGCCCCTCCCCATTCAAGTGGCATCTTGTGGAGGATAAAATGTACCCTCAGCACAGCTGAATATCTTGCCCAGTTCATTTTCAAACAAGGTCATATACTTATGCAAATGAGTCAGGTATATGGCTTTCTCCCCACCATGCTAATTTTCTATGGAGTGAATCTCCTAATCATGATTGACTGAGTGGCACACTACCAAACTGTTGTATGAATAGTCAGAATGTCAAACTTGCCATTTGAAATATAGCAATGCCACCTATTCTATTGTTCCTCTTAGAAATCCATTCTCTAAGCAAAATAATCCCTATCCATTTATCTCTTTGTACCTAAGAGATTTCTTACAGCTGCTGGCCTTGCTGGCTGAAGCTTTAGGGATTTGTAGTTCCAACACATGTAGAGAACTTTTAGTTAGAAAAAACGGGTGTAAAACATTGGTGGAACAACTTTGTGTGATCATGTCAAATTTCAGGTGAGTGGTAGAAGGAAGAATATTTTGGGGGTTTTATTTTTATTATTTTGGGGGGGAAGTTTGTTTTTATTATGTAGTAAATAAGTACATCAAGCAAAAATATTTACACAGTCCTTCATACTTTTGAAAGCATTTTCTATTAATTTTCCCAGGAAAATTACCAGGGGATATGGCAGTATTGTATCTTGTCCATATTATGGATAAGGTGAAATCAAGAAAGCACAATTTGCAGTAAAAACATTGCAAAACACACACACACACACACACACAAACCCAGGAATTTTATTTTACCTGCCACCGATCTGGGACTTTAAGCAGTCAGAAGATTTTGGTTTTCAAAATCTGACCCAGTCACTCAGAGGAGCCATAATAAAAAATCAAATAAAAGTCCCTTGGAGCTCCATTCTATCATTCTATATAAATGGCTCACTCTTCCTAACAACAGTTGGCAACCAATGAAAGTGTTAGTTTTGGCTGTCTTTTGAAAGACGGCCTTAAAAGCCAAGAGCTTTATTAGGCCCTGGTTCATTTTATTTCTTGTAATTAAAGTCCAACCAATGTACATTCCGTATAACTACTATGACTATTATATGTCCTTTAAGTCTTTAAAACTCTGTCTGGTATCTGCTTCTAGAATATAAATAATTATGTATTAAAGTAGAAATTGTAATGGTCAGTGAAATACTTTATTATTGCAAAATCAAATGTAAGTACTTTGTTTCATTGGAGAACTGCCATAATCTTGTGACAGTTATACTGTAAGTTATGGGCTGGGAGACAGATCAGTGCATTAGATTAATTCCTTGCCTTTTAAATCTATTAATCTACCACCTTTGGGACAAGTTTTTAAATCCACTCCAGACTGAAGTGACTGAAAATCATTCCCGGCTGACAGTTTTAAAAGATCAGAAATGAAATGTGTTAAGAAGGTCTCCTCTTGGCTGATACCGAACAGAAAGAATCATATCAAAATAGAGTCAGTATAGAAACTATTTTCATATTTTCATCTCTGAAAAATAGAGAACCACGTTCCCAAAATATATATTTTTTCTCCCAGGCTGATGTCTATCATTAATACCAAGACTAAAATATACTGTCTTGATGTACAGACTAAAGGCTATTTAAAAGTTAGTGATATTGGTCAGAAAAAAATGCTTTTGTGTCACAGATACGGTATTGTTCAGAAGTTTATTTAATTATGCCCCAAATTTTTCTTTCCAAATTTCCCTATCAAAATGAACAGGAGCAGTGTTATAACATAGGCTGGTTCCTGCTAGGGCATACAAGGTCAGAAGTATTGCATTATTATTTTGCAGGTTAAAACAGGAATATATATACATGTTTAAAAAGGTAGACTTTGATTGTGTGGTTGTGTTCACCATCGTAATATTTATTTTTAAGCTCCTATCACCATGGATGCCCCTGGAGCTGTGTGAATTCTGTTGCATGCAGATAAGCTGCAAGAACAAGTTCTACTATTCATAGAAGGCACAGAGATCCATCAGAGGCTTTCTGTTAAAGAGAGGAAACAGTTACAGATTTCTCCTCATTCCCTTTCCTCACAAAAGCCCCTTTTCTGAAGCAAAGGCACAAGAGGAAAGAGGAATCACAACAATCTCCATCTTTTTCCACTTGTGCTAACAAGACATGGATCTGCTTGTGATACATTTTTAATCTAGTCAATGTAAATCCACTGTCAAGAAAATCTGAATACTGCAACCCATATATATATATATTGTGTAATTTTTCCTGTATTCTCTTTGGTATATTTTATTCTAAATTTTTCTAGTTTTGTGAGACCTGCTTGAATTTGTTTGCTGATCAAAGGGGAAAAGCCACAACCTCGTGCTCAACCATGAGGGCTTTTATTTTGCCATTTTGTATTTTGGCTCTGGGTATTAGTTTCCAGCACATTTTTTTATCCATGATGATGGGTATACATTTTATTTTCAAGCTAAACACTGCATTTTGGGGGAGGAAATATTGGCTGTGAGCCAATGTGGGGAAATATATAAGTTGTTTTTGGGTGAAGAACAAGAAAGAGACAGGGAGCGATCTCACCTACGTTACTTAGTGACTGTGGGCAACTCTCACTGCCATGAGCTCCTGGAGAAAAGCTAGGATATAGTTCAAATGAATGAATGACTTGATGTGAGGGACAAATTGAGGAAATGAAATTACTAAATAGGTGTCTTTCAGTTTGCAGTTAAAGTACTCATGTTAAAATATAAACAAACACTTAGAAATACCTTGATTTTTATGTTTTTAAGAAGAGTTTGGACAGCCATTTTTCCTCAGAATGGTATAGGGCCATGATGGCGAACCTATGGCATGTGTACCATGGGTGGCATGCATAGCCTTATCTGAGGGAACGCGTAGCATTGCCCTATGTCAGCTTGAGCGTGCATCTGCACTCTGGCCAGCTAATTTTTACCCTTCCAGAGGGCAGGTAGATGCCATTTTTCACCCTCCCCAGGTTTCAGAAAAGCCTGGGGAGGGTGAAAAACGCCCCAATGGACCAGCCTAAGTGAGGCCTGTGCGCATGCATGGGAGGGCAGTTTGTGGGTGGTTGTACATGCAAGTGCAGGGAGGAGGACATTGCATTATGGGTGTGGGCATGAGTGTGCGTGACCCCTCTGTGCTCCTCCCGCTTTTGGTACGCGATGGCAAAAAGGTTAGCCATCACTGGTATAGGGTTTCCTGCTTGAGCAAAGGGTTGGACTAGAAGACCCTCAAGGTCCCTTCCAACTCTGATATTCTGTTTGCTTAAAGGTCAAATTGGTGTTTTCAACTCTGCAGGCTTAAAGTACCTATTTCTTTCTTTAAAGTCCTCCAGTTTTTTTTTTAAGGTGAACCACCACCTTCAAGAGGACTTTGCTGCTAAAACTGGTTTTTTTAAAGGATAGCTTTAAATCAGGGTTGATTCCTGGTGATTGCCTGGGCGGGTCCCCACAGTATTATTGGCAATATTTTGGAAATGGTTTGCCATTAACCCCTTTCTAGGGCTGAAAGAGACTGACTGGCCCAAGTCACCCAGCTGGCATTGTGCCTGCAGTGAGATTAGATTTTTTTACAGTTTCTAGTCTGATGCCTTAAGCACTACAAAAACTGGTTGTCTTTTTCAGGTTGTCTACTTATGCCATAAAGATTAGTACATTTATCTTATCAAGGAAAAACAACAGCTAAGATTCTCAAGATGGAATCTGCATTTAACATTATATTTTATATTTTTTCCTGAATTCCTGAAAAGTCATGAGATAGAAGAAGAAAGCTTCTTCAGTCAAAGACCAGCATATAACAGAGTACCATTAAATAGTCAGGCAAGTATAAATAAAATATATCGTATTTTTCTGACTATAAGACGCTACTTTTTACCCCCAAAAAGAGGGTGAAAACATGGGTGCGTCTTATACACCGAATGTAGTCCCATCCAGCCACCCCCACCCTTTGGCATCTGCCTCCCAGCAATTTACCTCTTTGCAG
>JANHFT010007213.1:27807-40214 GCA_032467955.1 Pseudoxenodon macrops | reverse complement strand
AGATTTTTTCCCCTATTTTCCTCCCCAAAAACTAAGGTGCGTCTTATACTCAGGTGTGTCTTATACTCTGAAAAATACGGTAAATAGATGTGCATTTTCAATAACAACGTAAGGGACATTTGTAAAAAAAAAAAACATACAAATTCACATATTATGTCTAAACAGGCTTACAGGAGAAAGAACACATTGTGCCGGTACTACAGTCTAAACATCACTGTGCTGTATGAACTCTCACAGGAAAAAAAAATATTTGTATGTCTTTTCACCATTATATCAATACTTGAGTAAATCAATGCACATATGATCCAATTATTATTGCAGAGAAAACTTGGAAAAAGTTAGTGTAAATAAAACAGACAGGTTGGTAATTGGGAGACTGACAATTCATGTGACACCAATGACAATGTGGGATGAAAACCATCTAGGTGTTTGTTTGTTTTTTTTCTATTCCTTGTTGCTGTCACAATTCTCAGAAAACATAACATTAAAAAAAAATCTGGATGTAAGACATAGGTATTCCAGAGCTATCAATCAGGTAGATGTAAGATATATAGATGGATTAGCTAGATATCCAGAAGCCCTCCAACACCAAAGAGAGAGAGAGAGAGCTCTATCTCTGTGGTACAGTTAGCAATAGAAAAAGGGAACTTTTCTTTATTATGGGATTATAGAAGGCAAGGTTTACAGAGAAGGAAAGAAAGAAGAAATCAATCTCCTCCTGTACCGCAGCTGCAGCGAAACTCCACACTTCACACTGATTTTTCAAACCAAGCCCCAACACAACACAATACCTGGGAGGCCAGCAGTCTCCAAAAGAAGGGGGGCATAAGGGATCAAATAAGGCATTAACGTCAAATCACAACTTTTTTTTCATAACAACATGAACAAGCCCCTTCAATTCCTAACTTGGACAAATGGTTGCAGAAGTTGGTGGAGTTGGCTGAAATGGCAAAATTGACTATTTTGATTATAAGTACTTTTATTTCTACATGGAAACCGCTTCTGAACTTTGTGCTTGAAGTGGAAAAGAATGAAACTTTGATTTTGATTGATAGATCTTTATAGGAACTCATAACATTTTGTACAATTGCCCTTCCTATGTTATTTGTCATGCATTTCAAATTTGATTGAATTTCTACTTTGTCCAGACAATTCTTTTTCTCCATGAAATTAGGTAAGAAAATGGCGTCCTTTTTCCAGAGGACATCTTGTGCTAGATTGTTGCAGCCAAAACAACAAAGGGCCTTGGACCATAAGGACTCTTGTTTTTAATGCATGCTATTTGTGGGTGCTTTTCATCCATTCTTTCCAACCCACCACCACATTATTAGGCAACATTATAATTGAAAAACCAATCCTCGATGCCTTTTTAAAAAAGCCATTACGACACTGTTTTCTGCCAGCCTCTTAATCTACAGAACATTTTGGGTGCTGTTAGAACCAAATTAAATACACCACTCATTAATCCTGAATCTCAACATTATAATTCTTAGACATTGCTCCACCTGTGATTATCATAGGGAAATAGTCACATTTAAAAGCTTTTTTTTTTAAAAACCTGCTATATCAACCAGTGTATCACCTGCAAATTCAGCAAGGTGTTATATGTTAGACAATGCAAATATCCAGGTTTTAACTAAAAGCGCACTGGGAAAAACACCAAAGGGCTTTGCGTTTCAGGAATCACAGCAAAATTACTAAAAAAACAACAACAAAGGGGGGTGAGGAAAACAGAAATTGTAGTAGTGTGACATAGAGAATTCCAGTCCCATATTCTCAAGTTTGGAGAATAATAACTTCAAAATAATAACTTCAAAATGTCATTTTAAAATTGCTTGTACATAACTTACTTTTATGTCAAAGGCCATATTGCCATGGTTATCCTTTACCTTCATTAATGTTTTTAAGATCCTTAGCTTATGAATTGTTTTGATCCAGAAGCTACTGAGCTCCTTGGTCTAATAACTACTTACAAGCCCTACTTGAGATGGAAGTCCAAATATCTGATTAGAGCCATGTATTATTCATTAGACCCATGCTGTCCTCCAATATTGATGTAAGCATCTAATTTATTCCTGAATACAGAGCTTTAGTGTATATATTCATAGCTTTCATTGTAGTAAAGAAAGCTCTAGAAACAGAAGACAATTGTTTTGATACCATTAATGTGCTCTGCTTTGCAGCTTCATTCTATTTTCATTCTACTTTGGTACCTTTCCTATAAATTTCTTTTATCTCACGTTTTTTTCTAGCTTTTATACAGTAACTGAACAACTTGAAAATAGAAAACAGATAAGAATTATAGCACATCAGAGCTGGAAGTTCCTTATAGATCACCTGGTCCAACTTCCTACTCGGCGCAAGAAATGTATGATGCAACTACAGTGACCTGACAGATGGCTACCCCTTTCATGTTTAAACATCTGCAGTGGAGGAGAGCTCATTGCCTTCTGTTACAATCTGTTCCACTGTCAATTCTTTCCATGTCCCCTTGCTTAGCTAAAATCTGCTTCTCCAAAATTCCTATCAATTGCCCAAGACCTGATCTCAAAATGACTTTCTCATATATATATATATATATATATATATATAATAATAATAATAATAATAGCCAGTTAGATATCTTAAAGCTATCATCGTCTCCCCTTAATCTTCATATTTTCCAGACTAAACAAACTCAGCTCTTCTGAGAATTCCTCTAGAAATCTGTTTTCCAGGGGAACCATGCTTCCCCAAATTGGTGTTTCCAGACATATTAGATTACAATGCCAGCATGTCTGAAAGTACTAGACTGAGGAAGTCTACTTCTCATCATTGTGGTTTCCTTCCTCCACATCAGATGTAGAGAACATCAAGCTTTGGGACTGCATGCAGCCCTAATCCTCTATTTTGCAAAGCCTTGAGTTCCTTCTAGCCATTCACTGAATTTAAGAGAACAATGACTTGCTGCCAGTTTGGATCAGGAAACACATAAAAATATCTATGTAATCCTTGAAAATATGATTTTAAAGCAAATAAACCTCTCCAATTCCCATAAACCTAATGGTTTTTTTTGGGGTGGAGACTACCACCAAACTAACTAAACGTGGTCACCTAGAGGTCAACCATATTGTTGCAACTGAAATATGGTGTCTAATGGAAGAAAACAAGTAATCTAGTTCCTCTTGGTGTGTGCAGTACAGGGATGTCTACTTTGAACAACTAGTCTACCCAGTACATAAAAAATGGGGGGGGGGAAGTTATTAGCTACCAAGTTCCAATCCTGCTCTACATCCTTCTAAGGGACTAGATGAATTGCATCAAATGTGGTCCATTTCTCTTCATGAATAATATGTTCAGGTTCCCCCCCCCCTCCCATGCCAGGGATGAGATCCAGCAGGTTCTGACAGGTCCTGGAGAACCGGTAGTGTAAATTTTGAATGGTTTGGAGAATTGGTAATGTAAATTTTGAGTAGTTCGGAGAACCAGCAAATACTACCTCTGGCTGGCCCCAGAGTGGGTGGGATTGAAGATTTTGCAGTATCCTTCCACCAGGAGAGGGGAGGGAATGGAGATTTTGCAGTATCCTTCCCTTGCCACACTCACTAAGCCACACCACACCATGCCCACCAAGCCATGCCCACACAACCGGTAGTAAATAAAATTGGATTTCATCACTGCCCGATGCCATCACTTTGCTGAACAACTAATTACCACAACATTGTCTTATGCCCTCGATGTCAAACCACCTAGTAGGGCTATATTACTATTATCCTTATCATCTTTCCTATTACCTATTTCCTTAGCTTCTTATGACTATAACTTTGTTGTTTGTATCGTGTGATTTATGTTGATTACATTTTTATTAGTATCATATAATGATTTACGTTGATTGTTTATTTAGTATCCTATGACTGTCACTGAGTGTTGTATCTTATGATTTATGACAACTGGATTATGATCACTTGTTGCTTGTATGTACACTGAGAGTTTAAGCTCCGGAGACAATTTCCTTGTGTGTCCTATCACACTTGGCCAATAAAGAATATTCTATTCTATTCTATTCCATTCCATTCCAAGGATCTCAGTTCTAGGCATTTTAGAGTTATAAGCACTCTTCTGCCTTTGAAATTCTGATGTAAATAAGAAGGACTAGGGGTGACATGATATTAGTATTCCAGCATTTGAAGGGCTGCCACAAAGAAGAGGGGGGTCAATTGATTTTCCAAAGTACTATAAGGCAAGACAAGAAGCAATAGATGGAAACTAATCAAGGAGAGAAGCCAACTGGAATTAAGGAGAAACTTCCTAACAGTGAGAACAATTAACCAGTGGAAGAGCTTGCCTTCTGAAGTTGTGAGTGCTTCATCAATGGAGGTTGGTTTTTTTTTATAAAGACTGGACAGACACCTGTCTAAAATGGTATTGAGTTTCCTGCTTGAGTAGGGGGTTGGACTAGAAGACCTCCAAGGTCCCTCCAAGCTCTATTCTGATTGTTTGATTGATTGTTTCCTGTTGCTTCATTTTGTAGATAGCACTTCTTTGTTGGCAGATGTTGGCCATTTTAAGAGAAAACCTCATCCAAATAAAACTCCCGCATTCAAGAACTGGTCCTAGCCAAGTGTGTGCAACATGTTGATAACACAGTCACTGTAACTTCTTTCAGCCTATACACATTCAGCATTTTGATTGTCTGGTTACCAGCCTTTAAAGTTCAACCTGTCTTCCTTCACAAATGCATTTGTCAGTGTGATAAACTGAGCTGCAGCTGAATCTCTCTATAAAAACTCTTTCGTTACAAAAATGCTTCTTTTATTTCCAAAGTTAGAGGAAGCGTAATCCTTTTTTAGATTTCCGCCACCAGTATCTCCTCATAGGCTATAAAGGTATTACAGGAAGGTTTTATTTTAAAAAATAAATAAATATAAGATTACCTTTAACTGATTCTTCTCTTGGATGAAGTGTCATTAATCTGTTGGTTTTTTACATGTTGATATAAAAGTAAGGTAGGTAAGTGTGCCTTAGGTTAAGCTGAGCTTCTGAGGACTTCATCAACATGTCTGTGCCTTTTACATGTCACTTAAAGGCAACACATATTGAAATGAAGCTTGTCACAGGTTTAAAAATGTGTTTGAAACTATCCCCCCTCTCATTTATTCCTCAAAACTTTGCAAAATGGTCAACAGTGGTTCAAAGAAGCCTGCAGAGAGCAAAAATTCCAGACCCTGATCAAACTTAAGACTATTTCAACTTCCTACTTTCGAAGTCTCTACCACATTCTGCCCACCTTTCTAGATGGTTTATTAATTAGAGCTATGTGGATAATGAGGGAGGGAAAGAGAAGTTTTGATGGTCTACCAAGTAGAACAAGTTGGTGAGGAACAAAATGGGAACAACAGTTTATATAGATTCAGCACGTGTGTGTCCACAGGATATGGTGGGGAAAAAGTCAAGGCAATATCCATGACACTGCAGTTGAAGCTCTGCTCATTTTTTCATGTTCATCACAAGCAGTGGTGGGATTCAATTTTTTTTTACTACTGGTTCTGTGGGTGTGGCTTGGTGGGTGTGGTGTGGCTTGATGGGTGTGGCTTGGTGGGCATGACAGGGGAAGGATACTGTAAAATCTCCATTCTGTCTTCACTCCGGGGGAAGGTTACTGCAAAATCCCCATTTATTCCCGATCAGCTGAGACTCAGGACGCAGAGAATAGATGAGGCCAGGGCAGAGTTTGGTTCCTACTGGTTTGGACCTGTTCTATAGAGTAGGTAGTAAGCCGCTGGTGACATCACATAACCGGTTCTAGTCCATGGATGCCGCCATCTTTTTTTGGGATTTTTTTGGGGGGTTTCTTTTATTTTTTTTAATTTTTTTCTGGTTTTTTTTTTTCTTCTGAGTTTCTGGCACTGCACATCATGTTTTCGGTCTTTTTTTGGGGGGGATTTTTGTAATTTTTTTGTACTGTGCGTGTGTGCGCATGCAAAGTGTGCATGCGCCCATGAGGTGTGGCCATGCAGTGTGGGAGGAAGCGAAGCGGTGGCAAGGTAAGTTAGAACCCACCCCTGGGGCGGGGCCATTCAAAGGTATTTACCAGTTCTCGGGACTACCCAAAGTTTCCGTTATCTGTTCTCCAGAACTGGTCAGAACATGCTGAATACCACCTCTGATCACAAGTAGATATTGTCTGTTGTTGTTGTTGTTTTATCACCTGTGGAGCCCCTGATTCCAGCAATTTTCATTATCTCCTATCTGGTTGGATAAATGAATGGCATTACTTTTCTAGTTACATTCTGCAATGTACTGTAACTCTGAGTGAGTGACATTACAGTGCAGGAAATTCCTTCAACCTATAAAGTTGTACCACTACTACAATGAGCAGAGAGTTTATGCCCCTATCTGAATCTCTAGGTGCCTGCTTCCTAATTGGATGTACTGTGTTTGTTTTGAAGAACAGCAATTATTGATTTTCATCAAAGTAAAAAAGAATGAATTTCACAGAAGCAATATACATAATAAATTTGTTCCTCTGTTATATAGTCAGTATTATGCTATACATTTCCCCCAAATTAATAGATTAATAAAAACTGTAAGCTTTCAGGAACCACTCAAATTTTGAGAAAAGCCTTAGGAGTCTCTCCAGCTTTGTTGAACCTGGAAGAAATAATAATAACAATAGTACCAAAAAATTAGGCGTTTACTACAATTTCAGTGTATGAAATTAAAATGATGGGTTTCAGCCCAGCTTTTGTTCTGTTTTATTTTTATTTTTTAATAACTGATAGCATTCAATGGAAGGAACGAAAAGAGGACAATCAGTAGCAAGGTAGATGGATTTAGTTACAATGGTGATGGGTTTATAATATTTGAAAACCTGAAAGACCAAGTTAGGGACAGATTATCATGGAGAAAATATGTGGTCCCTAAGAGTCAACAGTGACTTGATGGCATGTAATCAATCAATAGCATTCAAAACAGCAAAAATTATAGACACTCATGACAAAGAAACATACACACACACACACACATATATATACACATGCATGTGTGTGTTTGTGTATTTGTCATATACATATAAACATAAACAAACACAAATACACACACACACAAATATATATATACTGTGTATATATGTATGTATATGTATGTACCCTGTTTCCCTGAAAAAAAGACCTCTCTGGATAATAAGCCCTATCGGGCTTTTGAGTATATTCACTAAAATAAGCCCTCCCCCGAAAATAACCCCTCCCCAAACACAGCAGTAGCCAAGAGGTGACCACACTCGCTGCCTCCTGCACCTCAAAAATAATAAGACCTCCCCGAAAATAAGGCCAAGCATTTATTTCAGGGGTCAAAAGAAAATAAGGGGAAACACAGTATATACACACATTTAGTATGTATGCTACTACTAAGATTACTTTCTTTAAAATGGTGGGGGGGGGAATCCAATCATAGACCTGGAAATTATTTATATGTTAGCATTTTAGTCACCTAGAAACAGAAATAACCAAAATCCAGACATTTTTCTTGAGTGAACATGGAAATCATAATCTGAAATACAGTGTGTGTGGGGGGGTGTATTTTAACTTTTTAAAGCCATGAATATCAGCATTGTGAATTAAGATCAAAAAGCTAGAGAAAACCTATACAGATGCTGAATAACTATTTTCTGTATAACAGAGAAAGGCAGGTTTAAATACACATGTATACAATAGCTGAGATTTGTTTAGACAATAGGCCTATTCTCAGTAGATTTTGACTGCAAGGAACAACTGCTGCTCACCAATATACAGCATACAGAAAGTTTAAGATTTTTCAAGATAATTAAAAAAACAATATTACTATGGGTCAGTCAAGTACTTCCAGGGAGGGAGGGAGGAAGGAAGGTTGCAGATTGGAAGAATAAAAAATAATATCCCACTTAAAACATTTTCTTCCCTATTTCGTTGCTACTTCTGCTAGCAAAATAATAAAACAAAAAACCCAGGGTTTCCAGTATTCCACTACCAGCAGGCTTCATATTTTAGCTGTCCATTGAAAAATTGTCATGACCGGTTATAGGAATGTTACTACTTTAAAGGAATCCATTCATCAACCTTCCTAGCCCTCAAAGACTTTTTCTCCACCTCTGTCTCGTTCCCCTCCCCCTTTGCCCACCCTCCTCCTCCTCCTCTTTCTCACATTCACTTTCTTCCTTCGCCTGCCTCTTTCTCCTTTTTTCAATCTCTCTCATCTCGCCTTTCCATTGTTATTCACCCTGTTTATTGCTTCGAGCAGCCCTGGCATACTGGACATCATCGGGAACTACAAACGACAGGATGCAATAAGCTAGAGAATAGCAGTAATCTGAGGAAAGTTCTTCATTCACTCTTGCTCCTAACTCTCTGTCTTCTTATCCTACCTAGAAAATAAAAAAATCAATACCACCTCACACGGCTTGATAAAACTGCTGGATGAGTACAGCAGGCATGCTGGATATAGTAAATTAAAGTGATCAAAATTTTCCAGTCGACTCTGCCTAGAGCCTACATAAACCAACAATTGGGTCTGCAGAGTGTCTGCCATTCAAGAAGCTTTATTTTATCTGTGTCTTTGATTATCTTGAAAATGAACACATATGCTTTATACCTGTGTGCACGATTTTATGTGCGAAGGGGAACAGATGCAGCAGCAGCTGTCGGCTTAGCTGTATACTCGTACACATCTGTACCTTTCTGGTACCTGTTTGCAAATGCTGTATGTATATGCATATTAAAAACACAAACAATTAATCATGGATCGTTATATGGGCTTTAGAGCATTTAGGGATTTGTGGATTGCTGGTGTGGGTTTTGTTGTGCTTCCTTTTGTTTTGATGGTCAAGGTTTGTGACACCATAAAGCCGACATCAAGCAAACCATTTAGTGCTTGAGCAAGCGCCTGTAATTAATTAATTCATTAATGAATGCCATAATTAATTCATTCTTTCAATTTAATCAAACATTTATAGCCAAAAAAAAAGAATCTGTCAGACCAGTAGACTAGATGTAGGAGAATTTTAATGTACCTGAGAAGTTTGCTTATTTAGTTAGTTAGTTAGTTTTCATGTTTCTAGACAGCCCATCTCCCTCCAGTTGTCCTTGTCTGCGTATTATTGGTATTGCATTGAAAATAGTTATTTTAATTTAAACCACAAGGAAGCACCCCATAGTAGAATGTTCCATGAATGGAGTCATTAAGAATGAATTCTGTCCTCACAAAGGAAGGATCTCTCTGTGGAGACCACTGATGGTTTTTTCCCACAAACTCTTAAATCAATTGAGTTGAGAATTAAGTAATGAGGTGGCCAGAGAATTTATGGAATTTTAACGTCAGATTATTTAGAGAAAATCACAAGGAGGGATAATGAAGTGTTTCATTTAAAAAATATCATATTTGCCGGAAGATGGGCCTTCAATGCAACTGTATTCAATACATTCATGAAAATATTATTAATAAAAATAATAGTATTAATGGCTACATATAACCTTTAATTACCATTTTCAGATGAGAGTTCATTTTGGAGAAACTCACAGGACCATCCTGGAACAGATGGGTTGGCACAGTTCACAGGAGGAATGAAATATTCCAAAGTTCCCCAAAAAGCAAGCTTTTACACATCCTTATTGCGGCCATATTGATTAGTTGAGCACTTGTATGTATCATCCATCTTCATTCATTTCATTGAGTTTTGTGATTTGTTAAGACTAAGAACGCCTCCATTTATGCAACTGCATAATTCAGGGACACTTTCTTTAGGAGCAGAAATATCCCCAAGCCCTAAAACTATTATATTAAGAGATATTAAGGAAAAGAGAAGATACTTCTATGGACTTCTGCCCTTTATTTCATATGAACTGCTAATGCTTAAAAAAAATTACTCCCCCAAAGATGTTTTTTTTTATTACAATAGATAAAAAGTCACTTTGAACTCATTTTGCAAAATATTACAAACAGTGGAGTCAAAAGCCTGTATCCACTCATTACATTTTTATTATGGCAAGCGACTCAGCATTTTTTAAAACTTTATTTATTTATTTCTAATGCTTTGCATAATTTATTCTGGAAAAAACCCCGAAGTTTTATATTTTTCTTTCCTAACTGTAATATCTTACATTTTTCTCTGTTGATGGACGCCTCAGTCTAATCTTCTAATCGGTCCAGATTAGATTGCAATCTCATTCTTTTCTGCTAGGTGTTGACCAGACCTCTCAATCTGAGAAGCTGCCAATTAATGCCATTATCCAGGTCATTAAATGCAAATATGGAATAATACGGCTCTCAAGCAGATCTTTGAGGGGCTCCACTGGTTACTGTTCTCCAGTTTGATGTACAGCCCTTAATCCTGACTCTGCGTTGTGGTTAGCCAACCTATTGCGAACTTCCTTTACTTCAAGGTCATCCAAACCACAGCTTTCCAGTGAGAAGTCATGTGGAGCCTTGCCAGAAAGTTTGCTGACATTGAGATAAATTATATTCCCAACATTCACTCTGCCCATTAAATTAATTACCTTGTCAAAGGAGTCAAGATTTGTCTCACATGAACCATTTGTGATAAAGCTATTCTGACTTTAACCAATCTCAGTGTTGTCTTCCAGATATTTTACAAACAGTCTGCTTGATTATCTGCTCCATTGTCTTTCCGGGTATCGATGTGAGTCTAACTGGTTAATAATTACTGGGGTCCTTTTTTTCTTCCCCTTTCTTGAGAAGGGTGACTACATTTGCTCTTCTCCCGGTTTTCTGGCACCTTCCCATTATTCAGGATTTCTCAGAGTTAATAGACAGAGGTCTGAGGATGATCCGGGGATTTGAAGTCATTCAATTAGCTAGAAGATCATTTAGCATATCCTTACTAACCTGTAACCTACCCAGTTGTGCTCATTCCCCATCCTTGGTATACAAATCTCCATTTCTTTTGAGTGTAAAAAGAGAGCCAAATACAAGTTGAGCTCCTAGCAAATTGTTAAGTAAGCAGTGAACCAACCACCTGCTTTGTTTTCCTCTTGCTGTTGCAAAATTTGTGGAAACCTCTCTAGCTACCCTTAGCTCACTCTCTGCTTTGACTTCCTGACCTCATTCCTATATTTCTGAACTGAAGCTCTTGTAGACTTCCTTGCTCATTAGCCCTTCCTTTTATTTCTATTAAGCACCCTTCTTTAGTCTCAGCTCCTTGTAAACTACTTATTCAACAACCCTGGCTCCTTTAGAAATCTCCTAGTTGTTGTTCCCTCATCAGCTTTGTCTGAGATTGCCCTGTTTTTAATGTCCTTTTCAAGACAGCCGTAACTCCTTTGACTTTAAGGTTTTCTTCCCATGGCATTTTATTATTTCTTTGGGTTTATTAAAATTGACCGTTCTTAAATACAGCTTGCGCTTGATTTTTTTTAAACCAAGTTTTTTTTTGTTAAAATCAAGAATTCTAACAATCCACAGTCCCTTGCAGCCAAAGTTCCCACCATTACAATATCTCTTCTAAATACAAGGAAATCTAGTGCCCACATCAACCTTTGAATGAGAAAATTATCATCCGCACAAGTCAAGACTTAATCTGATGTCTTACATTTAGGAGAATTTGTTTTCCAAAGAGATTTCTAGGTACCTGGAATATCCCATCAAAAGCCTTTTATTTTTTTGAGTGGGGAAGGTGAGACGGTGTCCTTTGGTTTTAATAAAATCTCATCTTGTAAGGAAAGACTGGGAAGTTTTGAAGTTCTTTTATGAGATTAATCCAAGGAGGAACCTGAATTCTTCATCCAATCAGAACACAGGTAGTTTTGGTACTTTAGGAAATGCAGATATTTTGCTAAAGACAGAGATAGTTCATCAATTATGATAATCATCAGGACGCCTTAACATGAGACAGTAAAGTGTATATAGGAAGAAGTTATATAGAAGATATACTGTAGGTTTCCAGTCCTTCTTACCTTTTTTCTCCCAATTTCCTCTTATTTATAAAATGGCCTGAATAGAAGTTGTAAGTAAAGGTATGAATAAAGCAAGATTCCAGATCTGGGCAAAACTGTTCTTACATGCAAGTAAACAAAGGAACTACATATGCTTTCTCTTCAGAATTCTTGGTAGCAATTAGAGAGAATTGGAGATAAACAGAGGAGAAATGAGAATATAGGGAAGGAGGATCAGAGGGCCAATTGGGGGGCGGGATATTTGATCCAGTTCACCAACGGATTCGATGCTGTTCATTACAATAATAAAAATATTATTTCTGAGGCAGTTGTTAACATCTGCCTATCCCAGGTCCTTGGGAAGGATCCAACAAGTGGATAAAAATGCCAAATTATGGCTGAACATTATCATTTTTTATTTTGTTTTCATTGGATTATTATTATTATTATTTCTTTTATTCATTGAACATGAAACTCAGTCAACTGAACAATCACAAATACATTGAC
>JANHFT010007213.1:0-25155 GCA_032467955.1 Pseudoxenodon macrops | reverse complement strand
GCAAAGAATCTTGTCTTTAGGGAACTCTCTGTAATAGCAGTCCCCGACCTTTCCAGCTTGGCAATCCAGCAAGGAGGGAGCATGTGAATGGCAGGTGCACATGTGTACACACAGCTCCAGTTGTGCAAGTGGGGGGTGCTGACCTCCACTCAGGCGAATGGAGCTTTGCACACAAGCGGAAGGTGCTTGCACTTGCGCATGAAGCTCCACTCATGCAAGTGGGGGTGTTTGAGCAGAGGACACTTGTGCTCCCACACAAAGCTCAATTTGCATGAGCAGAATCTCACGTGAGTGTGAGCGCCCTCCACTCGCACAAGTGGAGCTTCAAGCACGTGTGCTTGCCCATTTCTCCCATGGCCTGGTTTCAAATAGGCCACAGCCCAGGAGTCCCCCCCCCCTGCTCTATACTGTAGAACAGGAAAATAAATGGAATTATTGTGTAGTGATTGGAGGAGGGCAATTATGATTCAGTCTCAAAATTCCATTTAATCTTGCTTTTTTTTTTTAGCCAATCTCTATATTTCTCAACATAATCTAATTCACAAACTTTGTATGAGCATGATATGGGGGAATGGAAAATACAATTGTATATGATTGTGATTTTTTAAATGGCAATGAGAAATATAAATGCAATAAGTAAATATGTTTTACCAATTCTGTACAATATGAAACAACTTAGCAAAACTGCAATCTTATGCAGATAGTCAGAAGTAAATATTTTTAAATTTCCAAAGTATTCTAATCCTTACATTTTGGAGACTGATATGCTGCAGTAGTATTGTAAGCATTCTTCAGTAGAGCAAATATGCTTAGTGAGTAAGTATTTAACATTTAAATCCAAGATTTAATGCTTTACATGGAAATTGCTTAACAATTGTGTTAAATTTTATATGCAGGTTGTTTCTTGTCAATTCCAGTGATAAATCAGCAAGAAGAATTAAATAACAGTCATCAGTCCAAGGCACAAGCATATAAAAAAGGTTCTATATCAGACAACATCCAAATATCATCTACATCTTTTGAAGATAACATTTCAACCCATATTTACCAAGAAATATAGCACTAATGGGGCAAAAAATTGAAATAATTTGTATTTGTATGTCGTCCCCTACAATCCCCATGATACCTCACGGGCTCTCAAAATCCATCCAAATCAAATCTAGAGTACAGGTTGCATAGGAAGCAGAAAAAAAGGAAAGTCCAGGGCATAAGAGGAAAATCAGCCAAGTGACGTTGGATTCCGTTTCAAGATAGGCTAACTCAGCCCAAACATACAAATAGATTAGATATCACATATGTGTAATACTGTTCACCACAATACGGGGAATTTCTACTTGCAACTGCTTTCTATTATCTATCTTTTACCTATATATATGGACTGATAATCTATATTTGTTAAGACTCCGAGTTTTATTGCTTGTTATGGCAAAAGGTCTCACATTAATGTTTTAATCTGAGGCAGGTCAAATTAAGCAATACAGTAAGCTAGGGTTCTCAAATTGTGGGTCATGACCTCCAGGAGTTCAGAAGCAACTGAGAAAGGGGTCATAATTTGTTGCACTATTACAAGTCACTCTCTCTTTGTGCAGGCTTCCGCACAAGCCTGCAGTGGCATAGCAAAGAACAAAGCCCAGAATGAATTTTGAAGGAAAGCAAAACACATTGGACTAAACAGCAGTCAAAACCACCCACCAATCACCACCCTTGTATTTATCCTTATTATTTTTTTATTCAGATTATTCGGTCTGAACTATGGGTGAAGATATGACTTCTGAATATCATAATATTGTAAAGTTTGAAATCCCCTGCAATAAGTCATAAGAAAATATTGTTAACACCTTAATGCAACCGCTTATAGGCTTTTCAGCTGAAGCAATGTGCACATTTAAGTTGTAAGAAGATGTACACAGGGATTTTATACCGTACATTGCTCTCTGGAATTGTTGTATTTATTACACTTAATAGCTGCTTTTAAAATGAGCAGAATGAATAGAAAAGAAGAAAAACAACAAGGACTTTAAAGACTAACACAACTACTCTACTTTTATCAGATGAAGCAAGCTTTACAATTATTTATGCCATAATAAATGTGTGCTCCTTCCATTATATATATATATTTTTGGGGTTTTTTATTTATTTTTTGAGGTACCAACCAAATACATCTATCCTTCTGTAGCTTCTAAAAGATTTTGGTACTGGAAATTATTTTAATTTGCTTCTAGTTATTTTATTAGATTATTTGAATATAATTTAGAAATTCCCGGATATTGCAGAATCCACCAACATCTGACTAAAAACTATCTTAGACCCTAATAACTACTGTATCTTAGGGTTCGTTGGTGGAAATCAGAAACATGTCTTCTCTGCCATAGAGTCCGCCCCCTGGAATATTCTCCCTTCGGATATCAGGATGACCCCCAACCCTGTTGGTCTTTCGCAAGGCTGTGAAGACTTGGTTGTGTGCCCAGGCCTGGGACTTTGAGGGCATTGTTTCCTGGATGTATTAATAATATGAGATTTACTTGGTGTTGATCGGGTCTTAGTGAGGAGGCAGGACACACAGGCAATGCATAATAAAAAGTTTATTTCAACTCCGGCAAAAGACAACGGCTTGCTTGCCGGCAGCTCCTCTTATACGGGAACTGTCCGGGGTTTCATCCACTAACGCTGATTCATTCTCCCACCTTGGAGAATGGACCAATGAGAGGGAAGTTGTACGTCCCGACTTCTCCCTCATCAATATTCAACACTTGATGCCATATATATTTATTTTGTACCGATTAAATCATTATAATAGTTTTAGTTGTTTTATGTTTTATGATGCATCCTGCTCAGAGTCACTAGTTGAGATGGGCAGCTATAGAAGTCAAATAAATATCTGGATGACAAGGGTCATCCAGATCCTAGTTCTGACTCTGCTCTTCTGGAGCCAGTCCTGATCTGCAAGGTTGCATTCTTGATCCTTTCCAAGTGAGATGGTATTCTGGGAGATCAAACATGGGCAGCCTTCACAGAGGAGGTGATCTTTTACAATTGGTTGAATGAAGAAACAAACAGAATGGAGATATACAATATAGGCGTGCCATCACAATAATACCTCAATTGTTGACTAGGGATTAAGCTGCGAGCTAAATTATATTACAGTAACCAGAACATTTTGAGACATCTATGCAGTTTTTAATTGATCTGCTTTATGCTAAATATCATGAAGATTTGCACAGCGGGTGGGAACTTTCGTTATCCTCAATATATGTTTAGATAGATTAACATTTGTCTGAGCCTAGGTGTAGCAGACACTGAGGAAAAGGAATAAAGACATCTAATACATGCATTGGCTGGTAACTGTTATAGTCTTTCCGCTTCCCATCCCCACCCCCTCCCTAGCCCTCCAGGCCAGGACTATTTTCCCGCAGACCACTGTCTGTGTGCTCAGTCTGTTCCCTTGCTAGTCTAATTCTAACCCTGTGTCACTCATGGCAGTCAATCAGTAGTGTTACAAGGTCAGCTGAGACATGGATTTCTAATAAGATTAAAGCTCATGAGTATGGTTTAGCCCTCTCCTTTTCAGAGGCAAAGGAGCTGCATTATTGCTGTGATCAAGATATTTGATTGTTTACATATACAGACCTGCCTATATTCCATAATAACTCCGGTGCTCCTTAGGAATCCATTTGTTTTTCTCCTATGGCGTATTGAACCAGTTCAAAAATGAATACAAAGATTGCTGCTGTTGTGAAGTTGATTTCTATATGATGAAGTCTGGGCTGTGTGATTTTAAATATACTTGCCTGAATTTTGTATTTGTCTTTACATGATCTGTGGTCCCCAAACCAGCATTCTACTTTCAGGGATCCCCCCCCTGTCATTGCTCACTAGGATTTTCTTTTTAACTTTTTTTCAGGCGTGACTAAAACATTTTATAGAATTGTGGGGCCCTTAAAAGCCATATAGCATCACTTTCTGAATAATTAGCCCATGAAAAATTATCCCGTAATAAATTGGTTTGTCTCTAAATTGTCACAATAATCTTTGTTCTTAACTCTGGACACTTTAAACATGCCAACAAAATGACACCACTACATATCAAAGTGACCCATATATTTATTACTCTGTAAGACTTAATGGTGTCATGAATTTTCATAGTTCCCTCATGTATTTCTTGCTTGATCCAGAATATGTCAGATGTTTAGCTTTTACTCTGTAAAAATATGTACATTTTTTTCAAAAGTATTTTTTTTAATGCATATTAAGGGAGCCTCATGTTTTATCTGAGGCCATAAAGCTTCCTGCCATGATTGCCCACTCCTATTCAACACAATTAATATAGTATAAATCAGAGTTTCCCAACCCTTCCGGCTTTGCGGACTGGCCAGGGGATGAGCAGAGGTGATGGTTCCTCATGAGGGGTGGGCAAGCATGCATGTGTGCAACTCCATTAGTGGAGATGCATGTGCACAGCCCTCAATTCCACAGCCCTGTTCCAAAGGGTTCAAAGCCCAGTAGTGGGCCACGCCCCAGGGATTGGGAACCCCTGGTATAAATTAGTACACATATATATTTAATATGTGTGTTTATTCTTAACAAATTTATAGATTCTTGACTGCTGTGGACATGTCTGACTGAGTTATTTCCAATTTACATCAACAACACCAGTTTTGAAACTGACTTCAAAAGAAGTCAACAAATGAGAGCCAGTTTGGTCCAGAGGTTAAGCTGCTCTTGAAGAACATCGAGAAGCTTCAGCTGATATAGAATACAGATGTGGAGACAGCTATGTGCACCCCCAAGGATGGTACACACTACATATCTTGTCCACAAATTACATTGGCTGCCGGTTTAATTCCAGGTGAAAATCAAGGTGTTGGATTTTGCCTTTAAAGCCTTACAAGGCATGGGACAGGGTTATTTGAGGGACTATTTTTTTCTGATTTCATCTACCCATCCCATCAATTGAGTAGGAGGAGTTTGCTATGGAAGCTGTGTCCGTTGCCCACTGGAACATAATTCTCCCATGAGTTGAGGTTGTCCCTATCCTTGTTGTTCCCATCCTTGTCTGCCTTCAGAAAGCCCTTGCAACCTATTTTTTTCATCAATGTTTGAGGAGCCTGCAAATTGGTTACTTGATGTCAAATTATTGTTGTTCTCCCACATTCTTGGGTTCCTTATTCTTCTTATTTATGTTTGCCTATTACAGTTTTAATTGTTAATATGATTGTATGCTGCCAGGCTCATATTGGTTGTTGTTGTTTTTTATTGTACATTTTCCTTCATTTTACATCACAACTTCAATTCTGCAACAGCAATATACTGGTTATATCAGCACCTTTTTAAATATACCTAATATTATACATCCTAACTATGTCCATTTTTCCCTTATTCATAGAGTATAGTCTGTCAAAAGAAAATAGAAACGTGATATTATACAACATACTTATATCTATTGTTTCCATGGTTCTAACATAATTCTCTATACCTTTATCACTCTACATACTTTGATTTACAATTTTGTACAGTCTGGAACTAATATTGTTTACAATATTTAGTCTTCTATGTAGCTTTATACCTGTATTTATTTCTAGCTTGTTGATTGTCTTTCATCATTAATTTTCTAACGTTTGCATCTATTATCTAGCCAATTATACCATAGGTCCCATATTAAGTAATACTCTGTTTCTCCTTTATCTTTAATTTCCATTGTTAACCTGTCCATTTGGGCACATTCTAATATTTTCTTTATTACCATTTCCTCTGTAAGTATACTGCCATTTTTCCAATTTCGTGCCTACGTAATTCTGTTGTTAGTATGGGAAAAAATCAAAAAGAATCATTACATGAAAATACCGGTCTGGCTATCCACAATAGAAGGATAAATATATCGTAACGTGTTAGATCTAGACAAAATAGCAAGATATCCATATCCATATATCCAAGATATCCATATATTAAATGAACAAGGGGAATTAAAAACCAAACAGGAACTAAAAAATCAGGGAATTGACTTCGGCTGGTGGCCTTATATGCAAATACAGATGACATATAAGAAGGATGCAGATCAATATGGATTCTATAAGTGAACTACAAGAATTGGATAAGATACTGCAAGGGACAGATGAAAAACTGATAAATAAGTTTTATAATTACATATTGAGCTTTAAAATGGAAGAAGAATCAGTAAAGGAAACTATGATAACTTGGGAAAAAAACTTTGGGTACACCATAGAATTAGATAATTGGCAAAAACTGTGGGAAATAAATTATAGATTAACAATGTCAGCATCATATAAAGAAAATCTGTACAAAATGTTCTATGGATGGCATCTGCCACCAGCAAGATTGGCAAAAATGTTTCCAAACATGTCACCAGAGTGCTGGAAATGTAAACAGGTACAGGGATGTGGTGGACCTGCCCATCGGCGAAAAAATATTGGGCAAAGATAAAAGAGTGGTTAGAGGAGATGGTAAAACAACAAATAGACCTAAAACCAGAACTATTTTTATTAGGCCTACTAATGGGGAAATACAATAAAATAATTCAATATTTAATGCCAGGCTCATATTGTGTGAGATGAGAGGCTATATAAATCCATTAAATAAATAAACATGTACATTTTTGTGCACATTGTTTTCTTCTAGGAGGCATCTTTTGTTTCTCTACCTACTCTTCTCAATGTAATCTTATAGGATTTTGAAGCAGTATAAAACTCTGATCGTAATGTCAGTAAAACATGGGTCGGTATTCAAAAAGCACCAACAAAAGATATAAGTATGAAATTTGATGGTGAAATGAATAAAGAAATTATGATGACACTATGTTAAAATTATATAAATGTAAAGGTTGAAAATGTGTACTCTGACAACTGATGTTTTAAGCTGTGTTTGGGGAGTTGGGTGGATAAAAATAAAATAAAACATGATTGGGGGGAAAAAACACCAACAATTCTTCTATCGTACAGTCCTCAACTGTCTGGGCAGAGAAGTGAGATCATCTGTTTCCAGTCTATATTATTAGAGAGTTGCTTAGGAAATAATATACAAGGTACAGGTAATCCTCCACTTACAACAGTTCATGTAGTGACCATTCAAAGTTACAACAGCACCGAAAAAAGGGACTTACAACCGTTTTTCACAGTTACAACCTTTGCAGCATCCCCATGATCATGTGATCAAAATTCAGGTGCTTGGCAACTGACTCATATTTATGAGAATTGCAGGATCCTGGAGAATCATGTGATCCCTGTCTGACAAATAAAGTCAGTGGGGAAGCCAAACTCACTTAACAACCGTATGACTAACTTAACAACTGCAGTGTTTTGCTTAGCAAGAAAGATCATCAAATGTTAATTGGCGATAGAAACATTGGGCTCAATTGTGGTCATAAGTTGAGGACTACCTACACTTGGTTTATAGCTTTCTTCCCTCTTTCTTTTGTATAAAGTCACACTGCATGTTTATGTTTTATTACCGGTATTGTAAAAAAAAGAATTTTTTAATAAAAATTATTTTTAAAAAGATGAAAGATGTATCACACAGGGGGGGGAAATTAGGGGAAGAAAATGTTCAAAGGGCAGCTTCTAAAACCGCAAAGTTACTAAGAAAAACGTGATAAAAATCTACATTCTTAGAACCGGTACACAATGTCTGGCTTTCCCATTGTAAGAATGATTGTAAACATGATAAGCCATGGTACAGATGCACTGAGCAATAAAAAGCAATAACATGCATTATACACAGGATATATCACACTTTTCCTACATTCTCCCCTCCTCTCAAAATCACACATAGCTGGCCATCTGCTAAAACATCTGAGACACAGCAAATCTACATTACTGCCACTGTCTATTCATTCATAGTTCCTGCCCACGTCTCAAAAAATAGAATCTGCTCTTCCTTTTCATATCTTTCTGCCTTGCCTGTCAAAGCTGCACCGGATTACTTTTTTCTTTTTCCCCTCCACTGTACTAAGCTATGGTTTTCCAAATAAATTATTACACCATTCTTGGTTTGCAGCAATAGCGTGGCAGAACGGATAAACAATTCACACGGCTCAGACTCCATTCTAAATCTTCATCAGAGACTGTTTCTGCAGCAGCCGCTCTTTTATCTTGAATATGTCATTCCTAATTTCCAGTTTCGGGTTCTTTTTATAGTGATACGAACTGCAGTATATGTGTCCGTGAAAAACTGGCAGTGCATAATGTTAACTATATTATGGGTGAGATATGTGTAAGAAAGCTATAGAATGAGAAATCTGGCCATTTATCCACAAATGGAGAAAACTCTATTGCCCGTGAAAAGTGCTGAAAATGTGTTTGTGTGGCGATGCTTTGTGAGGCTGTTGTAATGTCTGCTTGATACTTACTAATTCATCATAATTACACAGAGATTCTCCAGGCCACTACTATACATTCCTGATGGCAATTCGTGTCAAAAGGCCAACTCTTCATCTAGTTAAACTAAACTGCATGCAAATCATGTCTTGTAATGTGTCATGTAAGCACCATGATGATGTTAACAATTACTTACATGATATACAACTATCTGAGGGGTGGGTGGGATTCAGTATTCTCCACAGAAGCATTGTAGTATTTGAACCAAATATTAGAATCCAGGCCATTAGACTTAATGCTGCTTTGATCCAAAGTGGAGATTCAGATTTCAAAAAGGGCATAAGTTCAAGTGAGGGGGAAATGTTTAAGTTTGCAGTTCAAGTTTTAATTTTTAATACAATATACAGTAAGAAAGGACCACTTGACAACTGCTTCCTTGTTTTTCAGAGTGGTATGAAAATGCTTAGGTTTTTTTCGATCTATGAATTAACCTGACAAAGTTTCAACCGTGTATTTGACCTTCCCTAGAAAAGATTCTAATTTCATCCCTGGCATCAGTGGAGTGTCAGTCCAAACTTTGTACAACAACATTTGCCGAATTTGACTGTTTTCATCAGAATAACAAAGCAGTATTACAGTGTCAGGTTCCATCCCTTTTTTGTGGGGGGAGGGGTTTCCACCATCATGATGCATGTTGAAGAAAGGAATGGATTTGGTAAATCTGTCCCCTTTTGCACCCATCATAGATACTGCTGACAAGTACATTAGCAACATTTGCATTTTCTGAACAGGATTTCAGATGCTGGCAATACTCTATGTAAATTATGAAAAGCAGAACAAACCAGATTAGCAAAATGATATACAATGCCCCAGAAAGTATAAGTCACAGAAAAATAGATGGCACAAAGAAAGTTGTAATTGCCATTCCTGTCTTCTTCAAAGCAATATATATGTATAAACCAGCTTCTGAACTGTTAGCCTGCATCTATTTCACCTATTATCACAAGCTTCTGGTCTATCCTCAGCCATGAAGCTCGTGGGAGTACTTTGGACCAAACCCATTCTTTCAGCCCAATCTACCTCATGGGGGGTTGGTATGCATGAAAATAGGACGATGGACTTCTACATGCCTAGTCTGAACCCCTGAATAAAACTACAAATATATCATACATACATTATGTAAGCCTTGCCATCCCAATGTTTAACTGAGACTCATTGGCTAGTGATTCTTATAACAGATAGCCTATTACAACACTATTCCTCTCATTATCCTGGATCCTGCAGATAGGAAAACGAAGTACAACATTGTATATTTGTAACAAAATTCAGAAAATGCATCAAATTTGTACTATTCTCTGCTCAACATGACTATGCAGTTGCTAATGCATTTGTCCAGGGAAGCGATGGCTCAGTGGTTAAAGACACTGAGCTTGTCAACTGGAAATCTGACAGCCTGGGTTCAAGACCCAAGTACTGCATGACAGGATGAGCTCCCATTACTTGACCCAGCTCCTGACCACGGAGCAGTTTGAAAGCATGCAACTGTGAGTAGATAAATAGGTACCACTGTGGTGGGAAGGTGTTCCATGTGCCTTGGGGTATAGTCATGCTGGCCACATGACCACAGAATGTGTTCAGACAATGCTGGCTCCCTTGGTTAAGAAACAGAGATGAGCATTGCCCTCTAGAGTCAGACACAACTGGACTGGGAAAATTTCACCTTTACTTTAATGCACTTGTCCATAGTTCTCAGAGTAAACTAGGTTCTCACATTTTCCTGAAGGCCCAAAAAAGAAGAAAGCATTAAATTCACACATTTTTGAATTGCTCTAATTCTGATCATTATTACAATCACAGTCTACTTATTGCATAGTAGGATTTTTTTAATTAAATGTCAAGGGCTTAACATTAAGTATGAAGGTTATCTGAAACCTAATGACTAGGTCTAATTTAAATATAATGCTGCCTAGTTTCATGTGGAAATATTCGATATACTCAGTGTTGGGTTTAAAAGGTGACTATTCATGCAGGATATCCCCCTAGCATCAGGAAATAGATATCTAATCCTATGCATATCATAATAACTTTTAAAGAATTCAGATTGTGAATTACTATACCTTCATTGCATGAGTTGCAATTGTTATCTTCTTTTTAAAATTCCCAAAAAAAGCTGTGCCTTTCCCATAGCATTTTTTCTATTCACAGGGAATGATAAATTTAAAAAAAGGCAAGATGTTGGCCACAGCAATGGGATAGAAACTCCACCCCTTTTATATGTCATTGTGGCTGCCATCTTGATTTTTTACCACACTCTGTTGGCAACTCTGAATATGATGTTCACGGAATATAGTAAGGAGTGGAAAGGATAGAGGAAACTTTAACGACATGCATCTCTGATCTCTTTTGGTCCCAAGCTGTCACATTTGCAACTAGCTATCAGACACCCAGTTTTTTTCTCCAGAACATTACATCCATTTGGTGCGCTACCAAAATGGTACTTTCCTATTTTGCAAGACGATACTTCTAGATTAAGGAGAATCTTATCACAAACTAAACTAGCAGTGAGGTTACCTTAATCAAACTGAAGCCTGCTCTGGAATTTTACAAGTTAAATGACACAAATAGATCGAAGTATATTTGTTCCATTAGGCATATTATAGAGGTATTATTAGTAAATTTTGCCCTGGTGTAAATACAGGCTCAATCACACAGATTATTTGTAAAATGCTTAAGGGCAAGAAAAGATTTTGATAGACTACTCTAAAAGCATTTTTTTTCTTTACATGAAGAACAGTATATTATACTGAGCACCATCAGTTTTTTTCCTTTTTCTCCATGTAGCATTACTCAGAATGTCCCCATAATGCACAATTTCAGTAATTATCCACCGTTCCATACCAATGACTGGAAATTCTACTTAGTGAAATTCCTTTTAGGTAACACTGTTTAATCAAAATCAAGGTATACTTTTTTTTGTTTAAAGCACTTACATGGTCACCCAACTTGAACAATTAGATTCTGTGCAATGTGTAAAAAACTAATAACAAAAACGCCAAAAACAAAATAATAATGCCAACTAAAAAATCAATGTAACAGTTAATTGGAAATCAGGCACTCAAATTTAGTATATGTCACCGTATAGGAATTTGACACACCCTGACCCAAATGCTTCAGGAAAGAGCCAAATTTTATCTGCCTTTCTAAAGGTAGAGACTCAGTTCTCTGCTAAGTCAGAGCCAGGCACCTATCTGGGGGTTGGGGTAGGGGATCCTTCCATATAAAAGCTACACCATCTGAATCCATAGGATTACATCATTTGAAAAAAAAGGTCTGTGTCATGTACGTCCTTGAATTGCATCCAGAAGCCTATAGCAAACTAGTGCAGCTTGCAGAATAGTGGTGTTACATGGACATATAGCGGAAATCCATAACAATCAGTACCACTATGTTCTAGATCAATTGCAGCTTCTGCATGGTCTTCTAAAGCACATTGCAACAGTCATGACCAAGGCATGAGTGAGTATAAGGAGACATTCTGATTCAGGATCCGGCACAAATGGAACACAAGATACAATTGTGCAAATGTCCCCCTGGCCACCACTCAGTAGCTGTAGGTCCTGGGGGACTTCTAAACTGCACACAAGATCTGAGTGAAATAATGCAACCCCATTAAGAATCACCCCTATCCAAGCCTGACTCAGCCATTGACAAGTATGACCAAAGCTGACTAGGTACTATTTCCCAGTCCGAAACCTTGCTGGAAGGAGAACCAGATAACCTGCTACCTCCAACACCCATTTGTAGACTGGCCATCTTCTCAACAATTTTTCACTTATGAATCACTGCAGTTCATAAGTTAGTAACCCAGTTCTTAAGTGAATCTGGCTTCTCCATTGACTTTGCTTGTCAAAAGATCGCAAAAGGGGATTACATGACCTTGGGATACAGCCAAGGTCATAAGGGTGAACCAGTTGCCAAGCATCTGAATTTCAGTCATATAATCATGGGGATGCTTCAAACGGTCATCAGTCACATTTTTCAGTGCTGTTGTAACTTTGAACAGTCACTAAATGAACTGTTGTAAGTCAAAGTCTACCTGTATTTTTTCATCCATTCCAAAGAAAAGGTGTAGGAACATTTACATTTTTAGAACATGTAAAGTGTCCGCCAATCGCAAATTTGAGTGCAAACTGGTAACATGGCCCACAGCCCCTCTCATAGGGAGATGGTCTGTTAAGACATATGAAAAATAAATAAATAAATAAATACATTCCAAAAACAGTCTCATTCTTAAGCTAAACGTGGAATGATTGCATAAATCAAAAATTTGGATTCTTTTTTCATTCCTCTTACTAAGATGGGAAATTGTTAAAAGGGGTTAATTTCATTACTTGTTGGCATAAGTGAACTTTTTAAAAAAAAAACTGATATAATGAAATTTATGGCAAGGAGAAAATGTCAGTCTTTGCTGGGCTTCTTTTTACACTAAACAAATCTCCATTTTTAGATCCAGTTGTCTCTCCTATGGGAATAAATACTGACAAATGTCCGACAGTTAAGTACAAGGGGAAAATGTAAAAAAGGGTATTTTTACAGTGTAGGATGATTGAACAGGTTTACTCATCCTCAAATTGTTTAGTAGGCAATTGCTAGAGTAGACACAGCTATTGGTTGCTATCCTGATGTATGAAAGAAAGAAAGCTGTGGGAAATGTCATTCTAAAGGACTGATTTGGGATATCATTCCATGGTCTTATTTCCCCAGAGTCCTCATTTTCCTTCTGCCAAAGGGGTATCATCCAACCCAGGGATGTCCAACCTTGGCAAATTTAAGACTTATGAACTTCAACTACCATCACTGGCTGGGAAATTCTGGGAATTGAAGTCCACAGGTTTTAAAGCTGCCAAAGTTGGACACCCCTGATCTAACCTTAATATTGCTGCTTTTTTGAAGGGAAAGCTCATTATCCCTGCCCCTATCCTGCACCCCTGCTGACAACAAATAAAAGACATACCAGTACATCCAAATCCAAAGGAAACAGGATTAGGAAGCTGGAACCTGAATGGAAGGAGAGACCCCAACATCTAGATGAATCTGGATTTTGTGAAAAAGACAACCACTTATATGACATTAGACACAATTAACTGTGTATAAAGCTTTTATTTATTAATTTTATGCACTTTTTGTGATTTCATTTCTTTTGAAGCGAGACAGTTAGAAATAGGTTTGTTCTTAGTCTGTTGTTCATGAACACCTAGTCAAAGTGACATCAACATTCTGTAGAAATCAGAAAATATATTCAACTAATTTAAGCCGTGTCCTGTTTATGAGTAAGATTTTCTGAATTGTGTCTCATGTGGGTACCATAAGTCATAAATGCGTTCTTGGGGTTGCTTCTAAAAGCTATGTCAAACATTAATCTAGAACCTGATATTTTATTTTTCTAATTGAATCAGAATTCAGTAGATCAATCATCTATCAGAATGTAAGAGCCATGGTGGCAAAGTGGTTAGAATGCACTATTGCAGGCTAACTCTGCCCACAGAATGGAGTTCAATCCCAATGGGCTCAAGGTTGACGCAGCCTTTCATCCTTCCAAGGTCAGTAAAATGAGAACTCAGATTGTTGGGGGCAATATGCAAATAATGCTGGCATTGTAACCATTCAAACAATGTTGTAAAGCATTAAGGAACAGTATATTAGTGTTATTTCTATTGCTACAGTAAGTGATATTGCTAATAGCATAATATATTATAAAGATAGTATAATATCTTGTTAAATATTCAATGCAATTTTGGCTATTACTATTATTCAAGATCACATTTCTCTTCCATTATGATGTTGATGGCACATCATAAAAGCTTCCTCTCTCCATACATTTTTGAAGCATTCTTAATCAGGTAATTTTACTTGGAGGAATGAGGAATCCACCTACCTTCCTATGGGCTCTATGTCCGGTTAAAGTTATCTCCAAGCTATTTACACTATAGGAGAAGAGAATTACACATTGACATCTACTTAGTTTAGATGCCTCTATTCAGTTTTCTGCTTTGGAAGAAGATTTTCAGATATTTGTAGCTCAGGGTTGAAATGAAGGATCCTTGGTACTCTCTGAGCTTGGTTGTCTTCTTGCAAACATTTCATTACCCAAACTAGGTAACATCATCAATGTTGGTAAGGAATGGGGTTTGCTCTCGATTTATATTCCAACCTCTAGAATATAAATTGAAAACAAATCCACATTACTTACCAGCACTGATGATGTTACCTAGTTTGGGTAATGAAACTTTTGCAAGAAAACAACCAAGCTCAGAGAGCATCAAGGCCTCCTCAGAAAATCTTCTTCAGTGCTTGTTTGTTTGTTTCTTTTAGAAGGGAAAATTAAAAGGTGCCTGGCATTCACCCCACAACATTCTATTGTTCTTTTTATAAATAATAAATGAATAGTTTTCTTGGCTCACCACTATAACATGTGGACATATCTGTCTTAAGATCTGGCAGGTGCTACTGGCCAGGTGGAAATGTCCTTCTGTTCTATTCCTCAAGCATTTTTACTTTCCTCAGAAACATTTGACTTCCTTATTTGCTTGTATGTAGTGAGTGTTTGGAGCTCACACATGGTATTGGCCATAAAACTCAGCATGCATGCATAATGAAGAGATCGTGACAAAGATTGTAAGAGCTACTGTTAAGGAAGACTGTTCAACAGATGAATAGATTAAAATCCATCTCAAATGATGTTGCAATCACAAAGGAAAACAAAAATGAGGAAATGTCTTTTGTATATAGTTAATTTTCACTATATGTTATATTTTACTGCTGCCAATGAGAAGAGGCAGTTATGGGATTATCTGCCTCAGGTTTTATTACAGCTACTTTATATCATGATTGGGAAAGAATGACAGGATGCCCTTGGCTGCCAATGGTTTGAAAACAATATTTCTTGTGTATGCCAAAACAGAATGATCTGCTATAAATGTATATAACCCTGCAACACCTCAAGTACTGCTTTATTCTAGTACCTTCTCTCCATCTAGATTTGTGTTCTCTTATACTTCCAGAAGAGAAATATTGAATCTGTGCAAATTACTGCATTTCATCAGTAATTTCATAGGGTTTCACAGCCCATGTAGTCCATCACAACTCTTTAAAGCAGCTATGTCTTTTTTGAGATCATGTAGCTCTCAGTCCTCTGCTTTAAATGGATGCTATTTTTCTTTTCCATAGGCTCAAAAATATGTGAAGCATTGCATCAATCTGATACACAATATTGTCACAATACTGTCAACTTCATCTAATTAATAAAACTGGAAATGCTGGCTGGCTGAGGGGGAAGGTAGCAGATTTTCCATGAAGTGACAGTCTTGTGCAGTACGCACACACACTCCCAGAGAAGAAACTGTGAACTGAAGATGACTCTGCTAAAAGTGGAGTTGACAACCATGATGGAATAAAGACTGACAAGTAGATTGTGACTGTGAGATTGTCCAGCAGGTTTAGAGCTATGGGAATAAGCATCTTGCTCAAATCAAAGTTGATATCTTTAAAAAGACACTGGGTTCACACACTTCCTTTTCTAATCACTTTGTTAACTGCTTTTCAGCTATTATGAACCTTTAGATTGACAAGTCTGAAAACATTGGGTGAGTTTCTTTCAATCCTTAGTGCAAATTTTTTTCTTATACAAATCGAAAGGCTTAAAAATTTCTTTGAATACACAGCAAAAGGGCGATTAGAACTTTGATTTTGAAAAGTTACAAATGGACTAAGGGTTCGTATGGATCTGAAATAGGATTTTTGAATCAATTATAAAAATTGTTAGGGTTTACTGTGAGCAAATGCTTTTGTTTTGAATTTGTTAAAAAACATGATAGGATGGGGCTTTGAAGTTTGGACACTAGAGGGAACTAGAAGGAACTAAAAGAACTAAAGACTACAATGAATCTTAAAGGAGAAGAAACACTTTGACTTACTAATATAGAATGGGAGAAAATATTTTAACATTGCACATATTGAAGAACACTTTTGAACAATAGACCCAGAATTTTAAGAGGGTCTGCCTCTACAGAGAATATATTCTTAAAAGATGATATGACTGACTTGACCGTAGATTTAAAAATGACAGCCTACAAGAATGATATGAAAAAATATGCTACGATGTAGATACAAAAGAAACCAGCTGATGTCTTAATAATTAAAAGGGATATATAATTAACAAACCAAGACAGTGACCTGGATAATCTTCCTATACTGGATTTACAAAAGAGGCTTGTTAAAGCTTTGAAGAATTTTATGAGAAGGGACAAAGAAAAGATAGGAAAGGAAATCAATTTTTAGAACAGTATTTGAAGGGACTGAAGTTCAAGATTGTTAAAAGTAAAAGGAAGAAATATAAAGTTGGTTTACTTGATCAATGTTAAAATAAATACAATGTTATCTCTTGTAACCCTAAATGGACTTTTGCTGATCAGGACTGAAATCATAAGGTTTGTAAGATTTTATTTATAGATAAGAAATGGAATATGGGACATTGGAAGAAGAGATCATATGCGTTGTTTTAAGAGAAGGTGATAAGTTACTAAAATTCTTTATACTCGTGGTGATAAAGGGGGAAATAATTTCTTTATATATTTCTTTTCCTTTACTATTTTTTATTTTTTTAATTTGCATTAATTTTTATCAGTTTTTTATATATATCAGTTGAAAATTTTAATAACATTCCTTTTTTTTTTTAAAGAACAATGCACTCTCAGATTATAAAAACATTAAGCTACTTCAGATATATACCTTGATTTTATTTTGTTGTACCAACCCAGTGGGCAGATTTACTGACATAATGATGGGCACAACAAGCAGCAAAAATAATATATACTCCAAGGTTTCATGAATTATCATCCTAGTGCTACTATACTGTAGCCAGTATGGATTTGCTGTCGTAAATTAAATAGTTAAAGTTGGAGCTTGAAACTCCTATTTCACTTACTGAGTGGTAAAGTTTAGATGCTGCTATTTTGTGAATGTGTGAATGTATATTTGGGATGGAGAGTCTGTATTACTATGTTCTGTGGCACCAATCTAGCTCCAGTAATAGTAGTTGCCTGATAGAAGTAAACCCAAACAGGTGCACTTTCTCCCAGTTATACATCATATGTGTTCCTTGGATTCAAGCCATCATCTGCACATGCAGATCTATCATAGGTCTGTGAAAAACATGTGAGATTTAGGTACAAATTGAATTGCACTGTAGCCTTAAAAAATGGAATGGGAGCAAAATAAAAATGCTGCCAAGAACATATGGAACTCTGTGGCCAGCTTAAAGTGCATACATAATTTTCTTCGCAATAATTAGCCGCTTTGTATTATGCTGGTTGAGCAACAGTACATAGTCATTCAATGCAATAGAAGAGTCGACATTCAGCGAGCCTGAAATTTCTATTGAAATGGGGCTCAAAAGAAACGCAGCAAATCCAGAAAAGCTTTATTTTTATCATAATAAAAATGATCTTAGCTTCATAATGAAAATCATGCCTGATTTTTTGAAGCTAAATCATTTCCAAGGGGAAACAGCTTAATTTAAACAATGGATTTCCCTAGGAAAAATGTATCTTTTTTATTATTTCTCTATAACTTTTATTATTTTTCTATAACTTTCTCAAACTAGAGACTGTCATACACTACATGAATCAGAGGAAACGTTCTTCTTGTACTTTAAGAATGAGCATATGGCTGCTTGCGCCAACATCAAAAATAAAGAGCTTGCACTAATATAATAATCTTGACAAATCTAAGAAGCTGAGCTACCCGTCAGCCTGCCTTCCTTTCTTTGCAACTATCTTTTCTCGCTGCCTACATAACACTGGTTTGTTTGATTATAACAATTAGTTGACATTCAATCCTTGCTAAGCTTGTTAATCCTGATTATTATTATTTTTTGTCTTTTCATATAAACCTTCAGCCTCAGTTTAGTTTATGATTGGGGGAGGGAGGGTGTGCACTGGTGATTCCGAGCAAATAAATTGATGCACATCCATATGGTTTATGCTAGGAAATTTTCCTATGGATAGATCAGTGAATAGTGAGCAAGTGCCAAAGAAGAAAAAGGAAGGCTTGTGATTAGATAGTTCAGATAGTTATATTTCAGACTTAATTAACAAAACTTTTAAAAGCAGGAACCAGTAGATATGGAGGATGTTAGCATTAGCATCAGAAAGCAAAATAATCCCACAGTTTTTATATTGTTACTAGCTCATAGTGATGTGAGTAACGTTGCTCTATTAAAAGTTAAGTATAATTTTGTGCTATCCCTCACCATGGAGAAGTCCATGAACAAAATCCCGGAGGACAGATGAAGAAAAAGCAAAAATGTGTGCCTCTTCCATATCTAAGAAACTTTTTTTCTGGACAAGATTAGCAAAAATGTAGGTCCCTTGTAGATTTGAATAGAATCTGGGTGAAGCAAAAAAAAAGTGACAGGAAAGAATCTAAAGAATTCATGAAATATAAGAGAAATTTTCAGAAACCACAGAAAAACATACACTACCTGTGGTTTTCCAAAGGGCCAAATAGCATATAATTTACTTAATCTCCTATCTATAGTGGTTTCCTTTAACTGTGACATATCATCCTCAAATAGTTAGAAAGCTGTTATTTAGATGATGGAACAAATTTGTTTTTTATTGGTCTAGGAACTATACTTTAAACAATTCAAACTGTAAAAGGGGATTTAAATTAAATAGTAGGGCAGAAAATCAAACATATGTGAAAGAAAATGCATTGGAAATATTAGCTGAGTTTGAACGTTGAATTACATTGAAGTTTCTATTTTTTTCTAGAGAGTTACCCTTCAGGATGTTAACAGCAGAAGTATTCTGTCACTGGCAGGGAATTGGATTTAAATTTTCCATTTATATATTCTTTTCAAATCTAATATTTTAGAATTTTGTGCTGTAGGTAGCTTTACCTAAAAGGCTTCAATCAAATTATCATGAAATATTGCAACCTTCTGCCACTTTCCAATCTTCCTCAAATATCTTTTCCCACACACCACACTGACTTGCTCCAAAATTGTATTATTATCCTAAATTCAATCTACCACTTTAACAGCAACTTTCATTATTGAATTTGAACCTCTAAGTTTGTTGTGACTGTATGATTGAAGATAATATTGGGCTTCTTGTGATTTGAGAAAAACATTTCCATCAATATTTTAATCACTTAATTTTATAAAATTCATATTATTGAGAATCAAAATTGCCACTTTTGGTCCAAAGAAGTTCTTGGATTCACAGCCCCTCTGGCTGGCCTTTGTTTACATTATTAAGAACATGTGCATTCTTTATAGTATCACTTTGTCTGGCAACAGATTTTTAGCTGATGCATCCAATTATGCCTTTTGTGTGGCAGATTAAAGAGACATCTACCCTTGTCAGTGTCATCTGAGACATTATTTTATATGGAATCTGTACTTCTTGCACATAAATATAAAATTCTTGATGCAGAAAAGGACTATGCACAAGTTATAGTAATCTTATAAAATCAAAATAGTAGGATAAATGCAAAAATTATATGCCTGTGCAGTGACACACAAACAATGTTTTAAACCTGACTTGGATGACATTTAAGGTCACAAGAGGCAATCTTAGTGATACTAAAATCTTTTAATCTTATTTACAGATTATTTCATCCACAAGTTCCCAAGAGCTAAGAAAGGATTTAATTCCCATATCTTTATTATTTCATTGACTGTTGACGGTATAATGTACTGTATGTTTTTATTAATTTTAAATCACTTTTCCCTCACTTGGGTAACTCCAAATACTGAGAAATGCAAATAAACTTAATAATCTTCTGCAATATATACTGATCAGATCTACGATCTTTGTTCATTTGGACAGTATTAATACCTCTGGAATGGGAAGCAATCTGTGTTTTAATGTTCCCGTTAAGATATACATATCCATATATCCTTAACAGCAATGCCGCATTGTTCTTTGTGATACTGTTGCAACATAATTATTAATGCATCGATACCTAAACAACAATGTATTGAAATAGAAGCATTTAGGATTAAAACTAAAAGTTGTGCAAAGTCATTATAGGAGAGAGCTGGAATGCTTTCTGATTCGTAAGACTGCTTCTATTTTTATCTATTATAGGCTTCATTGGAGTTATTATTAGGCAGAGGAAAGCAGCCATCTTGGCAGACCCTCAGAATAGGAAGAAGTGGTCACTTGTAGGAACGAGATTTAGGTATGACATGTGACCTGATTTATACTTCCTAAACTAGGATCTTGATCTTCAAACTGCTTGTGTAGTACTCCTACAACCTATAGAGTAGAAACAAATCCCTGTACTTTGTCAGCCCTCCTGGATACACTAGATGGGAAACACCACTAGATAAGCTAATTCTACTTTATTGCAAGATTACATGAACAAAATCTTGCAAATCTCAATGTACAAACATCCCACTGCCAATTTTAAACTTAAATTTAGCCCCTTCCTAAATTTTTCCGCAGATTATTAATCCACTGGGGGCTCCTACCTCTCTTTTCTGATTGGGTCCTGGGCAGCATCCCTTTTTCTCATCCCCCAAAGTTATCCATACATTCCATTATACCTTCTAAGTGCAGGGACATTTAACTTCAAGTTCAAATCTAATTCCTCAGGAGAAAGCAGACATGGCTTAAAGAATCAGCATCCTGTTTGGTTAATACATATTTCTATTATACTTTGATAGTTTGGTGTAGTAGTTACGATACCAAGTTAAGGTTATCAGGAGACCATAAGTTGTAGTACCACTTTAAGCACAAAACCAACTGGGAATCAGTCACGCTCACTAAGCCCTGGGAAGGAGACAATGCAAACCACTTTCAAAAGATCTTGCCAAGAAAACTGCAGGACTACTCCAGACAGTTGCCAAGAGTTGAAAACTGACTCAAAAGCACAACCACATATACACAAAATAATTGTATTTTGTAGCTTCTGGTAGTTGTCTTATACTTTAGGCAAGCACTTATAGAAGGCCATGGCATCCTGAACAATTGTGGACTTGGATTCCCGGATGGAAAAATCGCTTGCCTAGATGTTCAACACCAGGGATGGGTAATGAAAGGCCACTGGATTTCAAGAAATTCTTGGTCTAATGTAGCACTTCATGCCTTTCCTCAAAAATCTAATTTTATGGTAAGCTGGTCTGTTCAATCAAACAGAATCGTTTACCTTTATGTAAGATTGTCAATATAATATTGCGGAAATGCCTAGACCAACCATGGATAGCTCCTCATAGTATGAAATTGTCACATATTATTTTATGTGTAGGAAAATACACTGAATAATCAAAGGAGAGCAGATGATATGAACTGTATTCTAGCACTTTGAAGAAGCCACGCAAAGGCTATTTAGACTTCACGTTGTTTTAATTTACCTCCACTGTCATTTGTGCAGGGGAACCATTCATGTCTCACAGTGACATTACGATTTCACAGAAGCTGTTTCATTGCTAAAGAGGCACAATGTAATTCTGATACTGTTGTAGAGAAAATGGACTTTAGGACATTTTGGAGATCCAGAGACAGCGACACGTCGATAAACTGCAGAATGTTCTGCCATTTCATATTATGGCTGGATAAAAGATTGACAGAAGGGGCGCCAGGTTTATGAACAACCTTATACTGCTAAAAAAAAAATTTTTTTCTGAATTTTATAAATGTAACATGGGGAGTTTGGCTGTTACCTAGTTGAGCAATGAAACATCTGCAAGTAACAAACAACCCCAGGGAGCATCAAGGACTCCACAGTTCAACCTCAGCTATGTATATTCTCTTCTGTAAGAACAATTAGATACTGTATTATCAGTATATTTCTTAATGTGAACGATCAACACATAGACAAGAACATTGTTTACCATTTCTCCAATATTGCAGATTAATCATATGAATAAAGTCCTACGGTATCTAATAATGACAGCTATAAGATGCAACAAAATGTGAACCTTGGATAATCAATATATCTTAATAAAATTTTCGATTCAGTTTTATTCTTACACAGATTTATATTTTGTTAAAATATTTAATGTTAATATATTAAAATTTAATATTCCTTTAAAAATAAAGCAATATCTGTAAACAAATATGTCACAGAGAGATATTTTTAAGTAGTCAGTTAATCATTGAGTCTGAAGGAAATGTCCATATATTGTTTAATCCAGGGCTGTCAAACTCCCGACCCACAGGCCAGATGCGTCACACGCGGGACATGCCCATGTCTGGTTTAGCGAAGGGGGAAAAGTCCCGATATGTCACATGACGCCTCCATGACGACATGAGTTTGACATCCCTGGTTTAAATTAAACAAGATAGTATAACTGTTCTGTTTCTGTTTACAATGTAGAGGCCTTAAGGTAGATTTTCTTCTTTTAAATGTGTTCAAATGGCTTATTGTATAATAATGTGTGAATTATCATTTATCCTAGGAGTTTTCCAAAAAAAATTAGCTCTAGAAAATATTTAATACTTTGTTTAAATAAAGCATTGATTCCACTGCATTTTCAACAGCATAAATGAAATGAGGCCATTTCCAAAATATCATTTCTTGTTGAAAAAGATGTAATCTAAAATTCTATTGATATTAGGGTTTTTTTAATATCTCTTCAAGTGGATAAGTAAAACATGCAAAGCAAAAAGCAAAAACAAAGAAAAGGTACATATAATATACCTAGATATACACAGAGGTTTTGGGTAAAATTCCTGAGATTGCCTTGCTATGTGATATGTTGTTTATGAGGGAACCACTCCTATTTAATTAGACCTTTATTGTAAATATACACAGTTAATTTTCCCACTGCCGGTTATTGTTCCATTTTAGTCTCCTGATCAGGCATCGATGGCAAGATTCTATTTTTTTCAATGATGTGCCAGATTGATTCTTCTGTCTATCAGTGCATATCTTAGCAAAGATGATGTTTTTACTTATATTCTCTTGGATCCCATCAGGGGTGAAATCTGACAGCTTCTAGAGAACCGGTAGCAGAAATTTTGAGTAGTTCGGAGAACCGGCAAATACCAGCTCTGGTTGGCCCAAGAGTGGGGTGGAATGGAGATTTTGCAGTATCCTTCCCTGCCATGCCCACCAAGCTACGGCCACAGAACTGGTATTTTAAAAAATTGGATTTCACCACTGGATCCTATGCAATAAAAAATATGTGCGGTTTTAATTTGAATTTTATTTTCAGATTTTTGAACTTTTTCATGTCTTTGAATATATTTTAATCGGTTCACAGATACTTCCTATTAATTTAAAATTAGCATAGCAATAAACTGGAATTGGAAACAGATACTGCACCCTTCAAACTAGTCTTGATCTCGGCTCTCATCAGTTTTTGTGAAGATTCTCTGTGCACTGAGACAGTTTGGTAGAAACATGCAACTTATTCAATCTGGACTACAGGCCACCACTCCTCCTGTGGACAATTGCCCTTGCACCTGTGACCTCCCACTCTTCCAATTGCTTTCTTTCCTATTGCCCAGTCATATTGGGCACACACATAAACATATATGCACACAAGGTTAAATTATAATTTTTTAATTTGTTGAAGTCAGAGGTGGGTTTCTACCGGTTCTGACCAGTTCTACCAAGTAGGTAGTAGGCCGCTGGTGACATCACGGAGCGGTTCTGTTGCTCCATTTTTTTCAGATTTTTTTTCTTCTGGGATTAAAAAATACCTTGAAAAATAGATAGCTGTCAACCATTCCTGTCTCCAAAAATGATTGTTGGGCCCTCTTTGTAGTGGAGCAACCTTGAAATGTAAAGAAAACCAATGTAAAAAATTGAATATTGCTTCCTGCTTAAGCCTTTAAAATCACAAGGTGTTGTGTGTCTCTAGCTATGCCCCACTAATGGCACTAAACTAAAGCTGTAATTTCCAGTCAGTGATATCTTCTTTATAACCAACTTTTGCCTCTTTACACCACCAAACAGCTCATCTTGAAAATGCCACAAGAATAGAATAGAATAGAATAGGAATATTCTTTATTGGCCAAGTGTGATTGGATACACAAGGAATTTGTCTTTGGTGCATGTGCTCTCAGTGTTCGATGCAAGCCTAGCCATATAATACCACATGAAAGTTATGAAAAATATTCTTCGTTGTAGTTCAGCTGTAAGTATCACTCATGATATGGCAGGAAAACTCCTGATGTTCCAAAAGAGCAATTTTATGACAGCTGACACCCAAAAAAAATCAAATATACAATGGGCCTGTATAATATGACTATGTTATATCACTTGATATTCTTAACTATCATGGCTTCTCCGAAACAATCACTGCAACTGTAGTTTGGTAAGAGTGCTGAGAATTCTTTATTAGAAATCTCTCTGTTGTCAAGTTAAATTTACCAGAGTTCCCTGATGCAGGGGGAATGGAGAATTAATTACAAAGGCTGTGCAAACTATGGTGAGAGATGCATCAGAAAACAAATGAAGTGCTTCTCTGAAGTCAATGCATTGAGTATGGGGGGGGATGGGGGTTGCATCACTTAAAGGTTCAATAGGGCTGCTTCAAAGCCCTTTCCCAGTCTTCTGAGCATGCAGCGAAGTGGACCTTGCAAATTCTGGCAGAAAGGATTTTGATACACGCACACGTAGCTAAGGGCCTCAGAGCTATCATGCCCTATCTGTGAAAGAGTTAATCATCTCAATGCTACAAACCTCTTGCTTCATAAACTGCATTTAATCTGCCCAAAATTTAACCAGTATATCGGGGGTGGGGTCTATTTTAATGACTTAAATTTGTAAAAGGAAGGAAGGAAGGAAGGAAGGAAGGAAGGAAGGA
>JANHFT010007212.1:182910-192954 GCA_032467955.1 Pseudoxenodon macrops | reverse complement strand
ACCCCTTAGTTGAAAGTTCAAGATCCTGCCCTCACACCCACAAGTCCTGTCACATGGTCCAATCTCTCTCTGCCATGATGGCAGGTTCGCCCACCTCGTTCCAGTCTGGTGTGAAGACAAAGGATGACCTTGGCTTACGGAGAGAATGTAAACATGGCTACATGTCTCCAACTCCACACTGTCCCCCCTCCCATTTCCCCAGAACAGAAAAATGCATAGTAGAATAGCTGAAAGTGTGACAGGCCAAAATGCAGGCCTGACACCAGATTTATTTAGCAACCATGTTACTAACTTAACTGCGGTGATTCACTTAACAGCTGTGGCAAGAAAATGGGTCACAACTCGCTTAGCCACAGAAATTTGGCTTAGCCACAGAAATTTGGGGCTCTATTGTGGTTGTAATTCGAGGACTACCTGTGTTGACAGTTTTTATAGCTTCCCAGAGCAGATAGTAAACTCCATCCAGTTCCAGAATTCCCAAGAAGGTGGGCATTTGTATCAGTGGTTGGGATGCAACCGGTTTAACAACCGGTTTGGTGGTCGTGCACCTAATGTGCTTGCGCGCAGCGTTCAAAATACAGCAATTTGAAGCTCAGCTGCTTACCTTCTCAGACAGCCCCAGTAAGTAGAACAACAAAGGCACGGATATAAGCTGTGCTGCATAAATCAGCTGAGCCAGAAAGAAGGAAATATAGGACAGGATAGGGCAGGGGCCAGTGGGCGGGGCCAGCTGATCTTCGGAACTACTGGTTTGCCCAAACTGGCAGCAGCCCACCACTGATCTGTATCCATATTTACTGCATATATTCCTTCAGAGCAGGGGTCAGCAACCTTAAACACTCAAAGAGCCATTTGGATCTGTTTCCCACAGAAAAGAAAACACCGGGAGCCACAAAAGCTACCAAGGGTCAAAAAGCTCAATAAATTGCTTGTCGCACATTGGAGGTTGTGATACATATTTTGAGCGACGGGGAGCCGCAGCAGAGGGATGAAAGAGCCACACGTGGCTCCAGAGCCCGCAGGTTGCCGACCCCTGCTCCAGAGAAAAGGATAGCATCTTGTCTCCTACAGTGGCCATCAGGGTATCTTTTGAGAACCCCAAATACAGATCAAATGGGCTGTTATATCCCTTCTACTCGGGTTTCCCAGCAATCCGTTTTTAAAGCGGCAATTCCTTAGGGACGACGTAGCTGTGCAGAGCTTTGAAGAGGTACTTTGCTTTACTGGAACTTCAATTAAAACCTCCTATTTGAAGAAAAGTACTTCTGTGCTTCTAAATATCACTAAAAAGCAGCCACCTCGCTTTGATCCAGGGGATACCCAGAAACTCCCATGAGTGAATCAAAATGATAAGTGGAGTAGAAGAATCAGCTCCGCCTCACCTATGTCAGGTAAAGTGCCACTTAGAGATAGAGGGGTCTCTCTCCATGAAGCACCAGGCTATGGCAGCCGGTTTACCTAGCCTCAAATGAAGAGTCATTGTACCTAACAGCCATTCACTTTGTGTGAATTTGTCTAAGGGCGCCCCAGTTAGGAGCCATTATCAATCTATTCAAATAAATGAATTGCAATCGCTTAACTCATCAGTTGTGCGAAGAAATGCTGCTGCTATCCAGCATTATAGCAAAAGGATTAAATCACCGACGTCATTTATTTGTCTCCATCTTTCTGTAAACGGCTAATATTGTGCCAATCCAATGCAATCACGTCAAATATAAGAAACTGACAACCATGTGAAAAAAAAGTTGTTAGAAGGTGATTGTAATGATCTGTTCAGTGGCTGACAAGGGATTTCCTTTATGGATCCTAGACCTTCTACTTCGATCAGTTGAAAGAATAGCCTCTTTGATATTCACTCCTTTCCCTTTCAATAAATCTGGTTAAAGAGATCTCTCTGCTTTTATGTGTAATCGGCTATCAAGCGTCCCTTGTTTTGTTTTGTTTTTTCCGGGCGTTTGTCTGATTTCTCAGTAGCCTCATTTCTGATATGAAAAAGGGAAAGATGTTCCTTTTTGGTAGATACGTCTCATATATCTTAATTATTTCAGTACTGTTGTGTTTGTCTCCTTGTAAATGCATGGATAAATCTTGACTTGACTTTAAGAAATAACTCACAGGACATTCAACAACCTGTTAGGAATCTCTTCATACTATCCATCACTTCGTAACATTCCTCTTTTCCTACTTCTTTGGATTTTGTCAAGCATAATCAGATTCTTATAGTCCATCATCCACTCACATGACTTCTCTGAAAAGCATCTGCCTGGGAACAGTTACTGTTTGTTTGGTAAAGGTATGATTCACTGATGCTTCTTGTAGTCCATATTTATCTTAGAAACCATCTCCAAATCCATAATTCAAAAGTATAACTTTCCTGACCAGTGCTTTTCCCACCCAAAAAAATCATATAGTACTACCTGGGGAAAAAAATCATTATTTTTTAGCTAGTCTCATCTTTGTGGTCATGGAAATGATTTTATCCTTGATGATTTTAATTGGCTTTATCACTGTCGTCCTCCTGCAGATTACTCTCCTCTGTGGTTCTCCAGTAAACTTTCCATCTTTACATGACGTTTTAATTTAAGATTAATTGTTGGGAAGCTAGAGATGCATCAAACTCTAAGACATCATGGAAATATATTTGTTTTCCTATTGGTTATCTTAAAAACTAAGAAAGGCACATACTTCCTGACTCACAGTTTTGGTATTTTATCTTCTTTGGATAGTCTCCAAAATATAGTTCCCTTCCACAATCTGTGCAAAACACCATATAAATTCAGCTGAATTGGGTTGAAACAAGAAGCATTCCGTTATCACTGTAAGACTGATTTTGTCTTTTATCCTCTCTCCCACCTTTTGCAAAGAGTCAGAACATGCTTTGTAGCTGATCAAAATTTCCTCAAAATGGACTCTCTCCAGTACTATAGCACAAAAGTCTCCATATGGCAAATTTCCTAGATTTTTTTAATCATAGCAATACAGCTACCGAAAATTACCAATTTATGGAATTTCATACATATTTAATGTCATCAATGAAGACATTTGGCAGATTTGCCGAATGGCTGAATTTTATATTGGGTCCCATCGTCTGTTAATAAATACACTATATGCCTCTGAGCATTCTGCTTTGGATTGGGTCCTTGGTAAGGTAAAGGTTCCCCTCACACAGATGTGCTACTCTTTTCTGGCTCTAGGGGGCAGTGCTCATCTCCGTTTCTAAGCCGAAGAGCCAGCACTGTCCGAAGACGTCTCCGTGGTCATGTGGCCGGCATGACTAAACGCCGAAGACGCACGTAACGCTGTTACCTTCCCACCAAAGTGGTCCCTATTTTTGTACTTGCATTTTTTATATGCTTTCGAATTGCTAGGTTGATAGAAACTGGGACAAGTAGCAGGAGCTCACCCCGTTATGCAGCGCTCGGGATTCGAACCGCCGACTTTTTTGATCGACAAGCTCAGCATCTTAGCCACTGAGCCACCGCATCCCAGGGTCCTTGGTATTGGTCCTTAAAAGTCATATTGAGTTCTGTGATAGATACGAGAAGGTCTTTTGTATATCTACTACAGTTCAAAAAAAACCCATGGAGAACTCTAGACCAGATCTTTCTTTATGCGAGTGAGGAAATCACTCACCCCAAAACTGGCAAGCATGCAGTGACGTAGGAGAAGCTATTCCAAACAGCATGCCTTCCCAACTTCTCCTTGTTCCCATCAAAGTCCAAAGAGGTTCCTGCTTTATGCAGAACTTTTTTTTTTTGCTGGTTTGGCAGAGGATAGATAGAATATAGAGATTTTGGTTCAAGGTCATTTGAAGTGTTTTGATGAAGCAAACCACATTATCTCCACAGGGCTGATTAAGACTAAGATTAAGTCAATGTGCACAGAACTCTTTCTGCATTATCTGTTTTTCCCCCCCTCTCTAGTATCTTATGGTTTCTTGCAGGAATTTTTGCAACTTTAACAAGCTGCTCAATCCTTCCCCCTCCTCCTCAGCCTTTGAATTCTTGTTGTTCTCTCAGAAATAATAACAGAAAACATAAATATTCTGCTAAATATGATCCAATGACCTTTATTTCTTCTTGTTGTGTATTCATTAGCTTTCTCTCTGTTAACACAGACAATGCTATACAAGAACGGGTTTTTGCTCATTTGAGGATTAAAAAAAAATGCAGATGAGCAATGCAGAAGGAGAGGAATGTCAACATGTAATTCAGATGTGACAAAAGCAGCTCTCTATATGACTTGTTTTTAAGTTATGCCATCTTTGCTATTTTATGTTGGAGTCTGCAAATAATCTTGGCATCTTTATAGTCCTGGATTTTTCTGAAGCTGACTCCCACACTTATAATAGTTCTATGAGTAGCAAAAGAAGAGAACTATTGAAATGTAGAACTAAATTTGTCCCAGATTCCCATGTAGATGCAAATATATCCCTGTAATCGTACAATTATACAGCGGTGCTTTTATTTTAAAATCCTCTTCCTTGCCACCTCTCTTTAAGTACGAGAAATTGGGTCATCCCTTTCGCTGAAGCACTTCTGAGGTGTGGGAGTTGCATTTCTGAATTTTGGAAAAGTAGGTCATCCCTATTGGAGGCCTGGGACAGCTTGTTCAAAAGAAGCTGCCTCATATAATCAAATAAATGGACTTTCCTGGACAGCGCTACTCCCCCCCAACACTGCATGGAACTGCATTTCCTAACCTTGTACATTGGAGAGACTTTAGAAAGAAGCAAGACAACCTTTATCTGAGAAATCATACACTTTATCACCGAGGGGTGTAATTTTCTCAGAGGACACAGATCTTTTTGTGCATAAAGGACACCGCCTTCCCTGGGAATCAAAATCCCTTAATAGCAGAAGATGATATTAACTGATGATGCTGGTCTATTACTGGTCATAAACACATTTGATTGATGTTAATTGAGAACGGCATGAGAGTTTGTCCAGACCAGATCTAGAATGAGCCATAAGGAATGAGTTTGTAATGGGTAGAAGGAACAGGAAGAAAAGGAGAAAGAGCCACAACCAAGACAATAGATAAAGGGAGGGAGAAAGCACATCCAGAATTGCAAGATTCTGTTACTACAAACCTATATGGTAATAAAAGTAGTACAGTGGTACCTCGGTACTCATCGTTAATTGGTTTCAGGAGGTACAATGAGTACCAAAAACGATGAGTAGCAAATAAAGTTTTCCCACGAGGAATGTGGGAAAGGAACAAGGCAGCTGAGACTGACATGTTCTAGTTTATGCATTGAGTATTAAACAAATGATGAGTACCGGGACAAATTTTTCATGGCAAAATGTGTTGAGTACCAAATTCGATGAGTTTCAAAGCAGTTGAGTACCAGGGTACCACTGTATTAGCAAGCATGATTTTGGTTTCCTAGTCTAATCTGCCTTGAAGCACTGACTGAGTTTGAAGACTTGAGTTCAATCCCCTTTCTGAAATACATTTTCAGTCCTGTGTTTTGAACATATGGAAGCTCAGGAAGTATGGTAAGTTGTGTGCAATTCCATAATTCCTTTCCTCCCCTCTAGTGCAAGTATATCTAGGTACAATGAAGTAGCGAGGACCTTTCAGGTTGAGTGTCTGAGAGGTTTTTTTTTGTTTCACCAGCAGTTGTGGCTGACATCTTTGTGATGTACTTCTTGGCAGTTTATGGGCAAGTGAATTGGACTGACTGGGCTGTTGTAGTTGAAACTGGCAAAGCCTAGCTTCCTTCACCTACTTCTTGAAAATAGCAAAAATAGAGCAAGCTGCAAAATGCATTTTCCCCCTACTCTCTTCTATTCTTTTTTCCAAAATCCAATACCAGAAGTGTTGGGAATAAGAGAGAAATGAGGAATCTGTGACCTATGACTTAAGTACATTTTGAATTCATTGTTACATCACTTATCTCTAATTACCTCTTGACCTTAGCATTGAATTCTTGCATTATAATTACCAAAAAAGAGAGTTGCAATTCCCATACTCTCTCTCAAACTTTAAATCCTGGATTTACCCTGGGTTTAATTTTGCTTTTTTTTTTTTGCATCATTACTCTTAGTCCCTTTAGTCACCCCTCCAAGCATATGTAACTGTAGTTCACCAAAGGTTTGCTCAGTCTTGGTTTACTCTCTCTAGCAGTAATTGAAGCCTTTAAGCCATTCCTCAAACCACCTGCCAGTTTGCATTATGTTCCCAGTCACTCACAAGTAGACATGATTAAAAGAAAGATGTCTACATTAAAAAAAATGCTATTCTAATGATTCAGAGGTAACATTAGGTAATTTGTTATTTAAGTTGCATTTCCCCAGAAATAAAGTGAGACCCTTCTCTTCTCTTCTCTTCTCTTCTCTTCTCTTCTCTTCTCTTCTCTTCTCTTCTCTTCTCTTCTCTTCTCTCTTTTTCTCTTTCTTTCTTCTCCTTTCTTGCTCTCTTCTCTTCTTTACTTGCTCTCTTCTTTCTCTCTTCTCTTCTCACTTTTCTTTTTCTTTCTTCTCTTTTCTTTCTCTCTTCTCTTCTTTACTTTCTCTCTTCTCTTTCTCTCTTCTCTTCTCTCTTCTCTTTTCTTGCTCTCTTCTCTTCTTTACTTTCTCTCTTCACTTCTCAGTGATCATCATAAAAACGAAAGTAAAGGGAAAGAAGTAAAGACTAATGAGTATAGGAGGAGTGTGGGATTTTTGAAGAGCATCATTGTTTGTAGTTAAGTACTTTCCCTTTAAATTTTGGAGGTTAATCTAGTTTATGGAGAATCAAGATCAGAGGAATGGGTTTCTTTACCATATGTTCAGGGCAATTGAGATAGGTACTAAATTTCAGATTACTGCAAGGGAATAACTTTGCCCTTTAACTAGATGAGGGTGGAGAAAAACACTTTGAAAAGTAGCGTATAGAAAAACTGGTGGCAAAAACTAAATTCGGAATTAGTTTATTTTAACTCAAGTTTTACTACAGTTAAATTTAAGAAGTGGTGAAATATAGTTTAGATTCCAAGGAGAGAGGATCTGCATTCCAGAGGAACAAGAGACAGCAAAGTTTAGATACTTTGGTTGCAACCAAACGTCTCAAATACGTTTCCTTCCTAGAAGTTCTTAGAGTATATATTGAATGATGCTTAAAGTATATATTGAATGATGCTAGTAGTTTCTTTAATTTGGCATGATTTCTGTCCATAGGTGAAGAACAGTAAAGAAAATTACTTTGATAGAAGTAAGTCTGTGTGTCTTTGTTAGATGTTGGAGCCTGACATAAATTGACGTATTATGCATTAATATGTTCCCTTCTATCAACCTAAATCATGTCTAATTTGGTGATTAATTCTGGAGACCTCTAAAGAATTCATGGAAGGGCTGCAGGGAATCTCTGAGACAATTCTGGAATCTCAAGTTATTTATCTTCAGACTGCACATTAGATCTGGCTAGAAAATATTTCTTAAAATTTCATGAGGCCATTTTTGATTTTTTCTGACAGTTTGGGGGGGAAGTCCACTACTAATAGCCCTGTGTCCTTTGAGTCGGCAGTAACTCCTGATGATTGCCTGGATCCGTCCCTCTTCAGATTTCAGAAGAGGCTTGTCATTGACCGCATTGGTTAGAATGCGGCATTGTGGTTAGAATGCAGTATTGCAGGTTAACTCTGCCCACTGCCAGGAGTTCGATCCTGACTGACTCAAAGTTTGACTCAGCCTTTCATCCTTCCGAGATCGGTCAAATGAGAACCTAGATTGTTGGGGGCAATAACGCCGACTCTGTAACCGTTTAGCCTTTATTGTCATTGTACATCATGGATACAACGAAATTGGTTTTGGCCTCACTGGTGCAATCCATGACAAAAAATACAATTGATTAAAATCCTCAGACCTCAGGGTACGTTTTCTGCTGCCTCTCAATGGCGTCATGTAAACTTAGAGAGCGCTGTGCTAACATTTGCGTCAGGTGGAATATAGACAGCGGTGATAGCTATAACAGAAATCTCTCTAGGTAAATAAAAGTTACCTAGAGAGGGCTGTAAAGCACTATGAAGGGGTGTATAAGTGCTAAGTGCTATTGCTATTGCTGTCCTAGTGCTGAGAGAGAGCGAATGGTCAAAAATAACCCATGTGCTTTTGTATATATGGTGGACATAGCCAGCTTATAGCCAGTGTAGCCAGTATATAAGGAAGCCAGTTCCTGGATTCTAGCTCGATGCCTACACCAAATGAGGTTCTCTATGAAAAGTGGGATATAAAACAGAAAATTCTGAAGCCCATCAGGCTGCAATGCCCTGTCAATGTCTCCATAATCGTTTGCTTCCTCCTATCTCTTTTCAGTGAAAGCTACGTTGCATAAATAAGTGTGAAGGACAAGAACGGTGGGGGGCGGGAGGTGAGGTCTGGATATTGATGCAGTCAAAATACTGGCGTAGTTTAAACAAGTATTTTTAGATGCTATAATTGAAGCAAAGCAGTGTCATTTTTTTCCTTCTCTTTTCCTTGTCGGAGTCTGCGTATCAAATGCATCTTGGCTTGCGATAATGATCATGATTGCCACACTTCAATATTTATAGGCAGTGAGGCTTCCTCCTCGTGACTGGCAAGTATGTCAAGCTCTATCTCACCTTCACAGATCAAATACACGGCAAATTGTCGGGTGTCACTCTTTATTTGAAAATGTTTTCATCCATCGAGATTCTACAGTTTGACGGATGGCCCCAAGTTTTTGTCCCAAGGGGTCTGGTTTTGAGATCTTGTAGGAACTTCCTGGTACCTAGGTAGATTCTTTATGATCTATTAGCTTTCCTCAATTTTACAGCAGCTGCTGTGGCCTAGAGGTAGAGCTCTTGCCTCACAATGAGGTGGTTGTAAGTTCGATCCTAGGTAGAGGCAGGTGTAAAGGTCTCCTGCTTGGGCAGGGGGTTGGACTAGATGACCTGCAAAGTCCCTTCCAAATACGTTAAAAATTTGAAAATTCCAAAGATGGGAGGTAAATAATGATGTTTTTCCCTAGACAGAGATCACTTGATATTTACCCAGAAGATCTGATGTGAAAATATAGTTGTGTCTGAACACAGTTTCCATATTTATTTATTTATTTATTTAATTTATATTACCTTATATTTGCCAATGGAGATACAAGGCGGCTTATAGACTATAAAACCACATTTAAAACAATTCTCTGTTAAGAATGTTGCGATTCTTAATAGAGCAAGTTCAGAATTTTGTGGTGTTCTGTAACTATACTCAGTTGAATCACATTTTATTTAACAGATTTAACAGCTTAATAGAGTTGGAAGGGAGCTTGTGGGCCATCTAGTCCAACCCACCCACCCAAGCAGGAGACCCTACTACACCATTTCTGACAAAAAGCAGTCCAATCTCTTCTTGAAAGTCACTTGAGACTTTCTGAAGGCAACTTCTGTTCCATGGGTTGATTGCTCTCACTGTCAGAAAATTTCTCCTTATTTCCTGTTTAAATCTCTCCTTGGTCAGTATTTCCATTACTGACCTTCTAAGCTAGAACATGGAACTTATTGTTTGGCAGAGAAGATTGCAGTATCTTTTTTTTTTGTCTCCCAAGGTTCCAAATTCTGAAAACTTGCAGTATGTTTTTAATACACAGAGGTATATGTTGACCCAGAAAGGAAAGTCCTTTCTGCAATGAAGAAAAGACAAAAAATACAAATTCATATATATACACAAACTCACACACACACACACACACACACACACACACACACGAATTTGTATATATATATAAAGAAACACACACACACAGAGCTTCCCTAAAAATAAAACCTCCTGGATAATAAGCCCAATCAGGCTTTTGAGCTCATGTGCTAAAATAAACCGTCCCCTGAAAATAAGCCCTCCCCAAAACACAGCAGCAGCCATGAGATAGACCACGCTTTCTGTCTCTTGCACCTCAAAAATAATAAGACCTCCCTGAAAATAAGGCCAAGCGCTTATTTCGGGGAAACACGGGTATATACATATACATACCTATACCCATACCCATACACACACACACACACACACAAACACACACAAACACACATAAACACACACACAAACACACACA
>JANHFT010007212.1:158224-169827 GCA_032467955.1 Pseudoxenodon macrops | reverse complement strand
AGCAACCTGCAGCTCCAGAGCCACATGCGGCTCTTTGGGCCCTCTACTGTGGCTCCCTGTTGGATTATCCCAACACTGGCTGGCCCTGCCCTTCACCCTCCCCTCCCAGTCATTTCTCACCTGGCCTGAGAAGGTAAGGGTGACAATGGGGGGATGGAGAAGTGGCAGGGCAGAAACAGAGAGATACAGAGAGAGAGAAAGAGAGAGATACAGAGAGAGAGAGGGGAGGGAGAGAGAGGTGTCAAAAGGGTTTTGTGGTTCCCAGTGATTTTTAACAACCGGTTCTTTGCCCTAATGACCGGCTGGATAGGCATGGTTAGGTGGGTCATGTGACCGATGCCGAGGTGGCGATGGTTTTGTGGCTCCCGGTGTTTTCTTTTCTGTGGGAAACGGTTCCAAATGGCTCATTGAGTGTTTAAGATTGCAGACTCCTGGTCTAGTCTAATGAAAAGAAGGGTTGACAGGATAGCATGGTTCCAATATTTAAGGGGTTGCCACAAAGAAGAGGGAGTCAACCTATTGTCCAAAGCCCCTAAGGCAGGACAAGAAACAATGGATGGGAACTAATAAAAGAGAAAACCAATCTAGAACCAAGGAGGCATTTCCTGACAGTTACAACAATTAACCAGTGAAATGACTTGCCTGCAGAAGTTATGGGTGCTTCAATACTGGAGGTTTTTAAGAAGAGATTGGACAACCATTTGTCTTAAATGGTATAAAGTTTCTTGCTCAAGCAGCGTGTTGGACTAGAAGACCACCAAGGTCCCTTTCAACTGTTGTTATTCTATTATTCTCTTTTGTTGTAGTAAAGTCTAGCTAAAATTATGGATTAGATTATGTGTTCCATGATATCTGGACGTGTGGGTTTCCATGGCATTCCTCTGAATGTGTCATGTCCAAGGAACCAAGAATGTTCTGAGGAATTACTTCAGAGTAATTTCTTTATTATCGCTCATCCATAGACAGAATCTTGCCAGGCTAAAGCAACTGTCGGTATAACTATTAGATATACCTCACAAATTCCTGGGGAGAATCTGGCTTCATGTTGTTTCTACACACCACAGATTCCAAGCCAGGTTGTCTCTTTGCTTCCCCTCCCTCCTGCAACTGTAGCATAGAATTTGGATAAGTATTTCTATGTTTGGTTGCAGTATTTGCATACATTTGTGTACCACAAGTTCAGAGTTGTAGACCTAACATCTCTGATCATATAGATTTTTTTTCTGATGATACAGATTAAATGCTTCTGACTATGGGCAGAGTTCCTTGTCAATGGAAAATGTGTGTGTGTGTGTGTGTGAGTGAGTGAGTGAGTGAGTGAGTGAGTGAGTGAGTGAGTGAATGAATGAATGATTAAAAACAACAACAACAAATGGATGAAAAGTTCTGGCATCTTTTGTTCATTCTAATAGTAAAAAGGAAAAATAGGGTTAACCTGATTCACATTTCATGAACAAATGTTTGGTGCATGAATCTAAATCTTATAACATGGTTATGTAATCTTGTAGCTTGGTTCAGAAATAATAATATGCTGGTGCCCATTAGACCAAAACTGTGGTTAAAGAAATAATACATTACCAAAATTTGTGCACAAAAAGAAAAGTGGATTTCCACAGAGTTTATCTTAAATGTCACACTGGAAACAGTGTTGTGACAAAACATCTTGGACAGCCACAAACGATAAGGACTGATTTATCCATGAATACATGCACTGCCTGTGTTTCATAGATTCAGCCTAGGACAACATTCACACCATCTCATTTATAGTATTTATACCCATTTCCTTGATATTAAAAACGGAATGAAACTGAATGAAAGCATGACAATCTTTGGGTAATGTTTGCCATTTTGATTTTTTAAAAAATCTGTATGTTTTTGGATAATTCTGTGTGTGAAAATGAAATTAAGCCGAGAAGGAGGCAGCTGTTTGTAGCAATTTTGCTTGCATTGTTTTTCCTCATTGTATTGTTAAACATAACACTGCGGTCTCTCTGCAGATGTTAGCCTAGCTTTATTATCTCCTAATAGGTTGCATTGAAATGTGTCAGATATGTCAGAGATGTGTTTCAGTTGTCCTTCTTTTATGACATGTCTGTCAGAATACCCTGGGCTCATAGAGACTGATACAACAAACACACATTTAAAATAATTGTTGCCATTACATGAATGTTTGAAGAACACATCTACGCTCTTAGCATAAATGAACATACAAAATGGATGCTTACATATGTTACTGCTGCAGGTCTCCTGTGAAAATACTTTCCCACTTTGTGAAAAGAGGTGAGAAATTGGAGCTGCAAAAAAAAAATGGACTAACAGTGATGCGGTCTTGTGCATAGGGATGGTACACAATAAATCTGTAATATTTGTAATCGTTTTCAATTCCAATTGGGAACCCTTATATGAAATTGACGCACAGGTAGAAATCTTGCACACAAAATGTACGTTCAACCATAAACCTTTGGGAGAGTTGTGTAAAGAAATTAAAATACCAGGGCTAATTAAGTTTCATTAATCACAAAGACATTGTGAAATGGCATGTACAACATCCAGATTTTTTTTTGAATATTCTTTTTGTAAAAAAAAAAAATCATTAAGAAATGGAGAACAGAGCACAGTAATTAGTGAGTACCCAGAAATGACATGGATTTGGGAAATGATTGTTTAAAATGTCTTGACCTAGAACATGAACATTTCACTTAACACAAATGAGGCTTCAACTGGAACACTAATCAATCGCACAATTATTCAAACTCACAAAACCATCATTTAAAAAAAAACACCACTATATAGTGACGTGAGACAGTGAGAGAGGTGATTGAGACTTATGAAACTGATAGGATGGTGAGCTTAGATCAGAAAATGAATGTAATCTTTCTCTCGTGGCATAACATTTGCACATGAACATTGAACTTGACTGATGCAGCCAATGAGGTCCTAGGCTGTGTCAACAGAGCAATAGTATCAAGAGCGCATGAAGTGTTAATACCACTTTATAATGCCTTGGCAAGACCACACTTGGATTACTGCAGCCAGTTTTGACCATGATACAAAAAAGATGTTGAGACTCTAGAACAGGGGTGTCAAACTCAATTTCATTAAGGGCCAAATCAGGATTGTGATTGACCTCGGGGGAGGGGGGAGGGGGGCTGGGAATGAGCAGGGTGGGTGTGGCCAGTTCAAGGTCACTCATGCCAGGAAAAATGGGCTCCCGATCTCTGTTTTCAGTGCAACAGCCTCCTGCAACCCTCTGCCAGCTAAAATGGACCCTCCCGAGCTCTGTTTTTACTGGCAGAGGCACCGCTGGCTGGTCCTTCTCTGTTTCCAGGGCAGGCCCATGGGCCCAATCTAAGTACCCCATGGGCTGGATCTGGACTTCAGTTTGGCCTTGAGTTTGACACCCCTGCTCTAGAAAGAGTGCAGAGAAGAGCAACAAAGGTGATGAGAGGATTGTACGATGACCTGGCTATGTCTAGTCTAATGAAGAGAAGGTCTAGGAGTTACATGATAGCAGTCTTACAATATTTGAGGGGCTATCAGAGAGAAGAAGAGGTTGACAAACTCCAAAGCACCTGAGGGCAGGACAGGAGGTAATGGGTGGAAAGCTTATCAAGGAGTGATCCAACTTAGAATTAAGGAGAAATTTCCTGACAGTTAGAACAATTCATCAGTGGAATAGCTTGCCTCCGGAAGTTGTGAGTGCTCCATCACTGGAGGTTTTCAAGAAGCGATTGGACAGCCATTTGTCTGGAATGGTATAGGACCTCCTGATTGAGCAAAGGGCTGGACTAGAAGACCTCCAAGGTCCCTTCCAACCCTGTATTATTCTGATGTGCGATTTAGAAAAGACAAAATGACAAAGTAATGGGGATTGCAAACTTGGTTACCTTCCAAAGGGAGTTAGGCAGATCCTTGAAGGCTGAAGCCATCAAAACTTACTACCCATAATTTTTTGGCCGAATAGTATCATGTCCTGAAATCTATCTGAGTAAAGAGTCTAGAAATGGATCCTAAGGCTTACATATACTTTTAGAACTGCACATATTTCTTCTGGCTGTCATACTGTAACCAGACTGCGTATCTCAAATCACTATCTTCAACTTAATGTCCTGTACTTTCAACTCCCCAAATTCTTAGGTTTAGGAAGAAAGTATCTGGTTGAGGGAATATTGCTACAGGTTTAGGCAGCCGTAGAAAATGGAACTTTCCTGAGTCTCAATGGTACCCACTTCCCTGAGACTTTTGCCTAAGAAAGCTTTGGGTGCCTAGACAAAGCATTTTTAATATGTTTAATTTTAGTTTCTGCTCCAGTTAATATAGCTTGTTGTGATTTTGCTTTACGTTAGTTTGTTGTGGCATGTCTATATTTTATATTGTGTGTCTTTAATTGGAAACTGTCTCGGGCAACAGTTTTGAATAAAGCAGGGTGCAAATACTTTAAACGTGTTCAATAAAAAAGAAGAGCCACAATTTTAAGTAGCTCAGAAAGCTGATGCCACTGCAGTAGTGTGCTCACTGAAATGTACAGTTCCAAAAAAAAAAAAACCCCACAAAAAACCCACACACATTCAAATAGGCCTCAAGCTATTGTACAACAGTCCTGATTGGTTGTTTAGCTCTTTGAAGCATCCAGTGCTGATTTGAGTAGAATTTGCCATCATTTTTCCTCTGGGCAGGTTCTTCTTCTTCTTTTTTTATTAAAACAAGATTTTACAAAACTGCAGAAACTTAAGAGGACATGTTTCCCCCCCCCTTCTCTCGGTTTGAGCAACAAGACCTCTTGATTAATTAATAATGACAAAATTGATTTATTAGCTAGGTTTTCTTTAGAGAATTGGTTAAATAAGGAGAAAAAAGAATTTTTAAAAAATGACTATGCCTAGGAAAGGAAACAGTAACTTTTGAAGGGAAAAAAAAAACATCTTGTGTTTAGGGGATTATCTACTTCATACTGGAGGCTTTCCCATGGAGGAGATGTTGTTCCTTATTTATCTGCCTCTTGAAGATTCTGTAAGACAGTGGTTCTCAACCGCTGGTCCACAATATCATTACCGGGTATCCATAAAGGCTTGAAGAAATGTCATGGTTTAAATCTTGAGTTAAGTCTTGGGGGGTCCGTGGCCACAAAAGCGATTTAAAGGGGGTCCATGGTGAAGAAAAGATTGAGAATCACAGCTTTAGGAGCAGTGGTAAAATCCACATTTTTTTTACTACCGGTTCTATGGGCGTGGCTTGGTGGGTGTGGCAGGGGGAAGGATATTACAAAATCTCCATTCCCACCCCACTCTGGGGCCAGCCAGAGGTGGTCTTTGCTGCTTCTCCAAACTACTCAAAATTTCCGCTACTGGTTCTTTGAACTACTCAAAATTTCCACTACCGATTCTCCGAACTACTCAAAATTTCCAATACTGGTTCTCCAGAACCTGTCAGAACCTTTCACCCCTGTGTAGGAGGTAATTGAAGGAAAGTACATCTGTTGAATGTATCAATTAATCGGAGGCACTCTTTTCAATAAAAGTTTTGCTCTGTTACTCCCAACAATTACTAGCCTAAATACTGGAATAGCTACCTATACTTAGTTTATGAACAAAGCAATGTTGAATGGTTTAAAATTTTATCCATTTAATATGATCGGTAAAAATAATAATTTGGGTAACACTTCCTACTTAGGAAGTCTCCGATCGCTACTTTACATCATATCAAGGTTTGCTTGTTGCCTTGCCATATTTGTTTCACCTATAACAGATCCAAGCATCATAAAGTTATATGGGGCATGGATCTGGCATCATAAAGAGCCAGTTGAAATGATGAAGAAAGCCACCAACTTCAGAGATGGTCACTGCTTTTCCCACCACTGGTTTTACTGCATGGTCAATGATTCCTCTGAAATTTTTTTCAAGAGGCAACTGGGCTTTCTTGTTTTTCTTTGAAGGCATTTAGCTTCTCATCCAAGAAGCTTTTTCAACTCAAGAAGCTTCTTGAATGAGAAGTGAAACATCTTCAGAGAAAAACAAGGAAGTCCAGTTCCCTCTTGAAAAAGCACCTTTGGGACAACCATGACCTGGGTTACTGAGAATCTCCATAGATAACTTCCTCTGAAAGTTAATGCATTGTATTTCTGTATTAAAGTCACCTTCTTTCCTCCCCACCCCATTATCTCCCTGTAGATACATAGAGTATTGGAAGAATTTGCAGACTTTGCATGCCGTAGACATGGAGCTGTACACAGGACTCCAGAGATTGTGAGTATTGTGTATTGTTTAATGAATATCTTGGCCTCAGTTTGAGAGGACAAGCAAAGCTTGACCAGGTCTGTTCTTCTACGCTATCATCAGAAATCATAGGTAAAGTATGTTTCTGGTATGAATATTTTACATACTCATTGGGCTTAAGACCAAATATTCATGCGGTTCCATATGCACAGATAAACATGGATTTAGAAGTGTTTCACTGAATTGCAACATGTACATTCACCCACCTTTTGGCCTCCTCCTGCCATTTTCTGAAATGAAGTGGCATCGTGGGTTTCATGAAGAGAGTTGAGCTTTTGCTGAGGTGGCATCTTCTCACACCAAATAAGTCAACATGAATAGGTGAGCAATTAAATTTGGTTGTGGAACTGCAGATCTCCATGACAGATCTCCAAAGGTGAAGTCTACAGATTAGTGGGCCTAGATGACCCAAGAAATTAGAATCTCAGTTCATTTCATGTAGCTGGTAATTCTGATAATTCGTTCTGTGGAGAATTTGTAATTTTTGTTTAGACTTGGGTGCTTGGACAGAACTGTTTTCTTCTTGTAGACCAGCTTGTTTCATTGGGTTTTGGTGGGCCATTGGCTAGCTAACCTACCTTCAAATCACCTGCCCTGAAATGCGTACGGAACTTTATAAATCAGTCTAAAACAGGGGCCAAACATGGCAACTTTAAGACATGTAGACTTCAACCCCCTGAATTCCTCAGCCACCTTCTGCGAGTTGAAATTCCACATGTCTTCAAATTGCCAAGGATGGAGACCCTTGCTATAAAACAAACCATGTCCATACTGAGCATGAGGCTGTGACTCAACCTGTTATCAATTTCCAGTTTATCAATTTCAAGTTCCTACTCTGAGAACTTCCATTCTAAATGTTTCTCGGGGATTTAAATTTGTTAAACGCCTTCTGTCAAGAAAGCAAATCCTATGGTAGCTGCATCTCCCCGCAAGTCAACAACAAAAAAAGCAATTTTGCTATGTTATTCTGAAACTTACCCCCGAGAAGCAAATGTCCTCTGTGGGATTTATCCATGTGTGCATGGAAAGTGGCTTGCTCAGAATGTCTCTAAATTTAGTGCTGGGATTATGATTGTGTCTCTGTGTTTCTGCTAGTGAAGGATTTTTAAAAGAAAAATCAAAGCAATAGATATAGACATATTCCCTTACCAGGAGGAGAAGATAAAATGTAGTAACGGATACTCTTACAAAGCATATTCATTGTGTTAGGAACAATCAGAAGCACATTTATGTCTTATGAGACATTCTATCAGAAAAGTTCTATTTGAAAATGGCAACCTAGGAGAATGAATTTGTATGGCAGGGCATGAGACCTTTAAAAAGGTGAGAGTGCGCAAGCCACAATTTAGACTTTTAGCTGGATGTTGTTGCTTTTTTACTCGCTGATAACAGTGTTAATTTCATCATATTTGTGACCCTCATTTGATTGTTTTTGCTGTGATTACTTTTCTGTTTTTCTAATGGCCCAGTTAAAGAATTATAAAGAGGTAGAACATATGAAGTTCACTGTTCGTTGCAAGCATTTTATTATATATTAGTATTATTAATTAGAAATAGAAATCCAGTGGATAAATGAAACAGCAACATTTAAATAAGCATGTACTTTAAAAGAAAAGGGTGGGTGGGTGGAAACTTATTTTATTTTATTATTTGCTGAAATTAATTCACAAGGATTTTTGGCTTTTGGAATGTAAAGAGAGATAATGCATGTATTTTCAATGATAAATCAAGTTGTAAGTTACTATAAGCCATAAGAAAATGACGGAGAGATGGAAAGTCATACTTGGATGCTGGGCACGGATTGATATTCATTTTCCATCAAGATGTTCGGTCACTGCTTGCAATTTTTGGTTGCTTGGGAACCAGCTGTCGCTCAATGACATAATACTCCTTTGGCTTACAGAAGTCTTGCTAGAGACATGGAAAAAAAAAAGAGAGAGAGAAGAAGCCCCAGTCTGAAAGATGGATTTGACTTAGATCTATAATCTGATTCAGACCTCCACATCGATTCAGAAAATTGATTGGCTTTGGACTCCAATTTGACCCATCCCTTTGAATCAATCTGATTCAGACTTCCAAACTGATTAAAGGACTTTAAAGATTTTAAATGGTTTAAATGGATGTAGAGGTCTTCGGTTGGATTCGGCAGTTCGCCTCAAGTTGCTGAATGTAGCTTATAAATCTGATTTAATTTTGAGAGTTGACGTGGTTTCCATTTTTCCCACCCATCCATTCTCCAATTTCATTCTTAATAGCAGCTCCAGTTAAGGCAGTGATTAGTTAATTTGCTATCTAATACAGATTAGAGATAGTTGCTTTATGAAATGGCAGATATCACTCTTCTAGAAACTTCCAGGATCCATACAAAGCAGCAAGGGATGCTGGGAGTTATACCTGAGCAACATCTGGGGTATCCCATGTTACCAACCCAAGTTGTAGAGCATTCTGAGGGTTAATGAACTGATATGCTGACTTTGATATATGCTTCATTTGTTTGAGACTAAAGCTGTCAAAAAGCATTGAACGAATGCCTTAGGCAGACGAAATGCTTCATTTTGCCTTGGATATCTTTAAAATAGCTATGCAACGTTGGCTGGTATTCTCCCCACATTTGGAATTGTGAAAATGATACACACTGAGGCTAAATTAATCATGGGGCAGCCTGTTGCTGCATCTTATCCTCTGAGGGGGATTCCTTTTCCTCTCTCTGAAGAGAGAGGGAGAGGGGGAGGGAGAGAGATGAGACAGAGATGATAGATAGAGAGATGATAGATAGAGGAGAGCGAGAGAGATGATAGAGGAGAGTGAGTGAGATGATAGAGAGATGAGAGATAGAGAGATGATAGGTAGGAGAGAAAGAGAGATGATAGAGGGATGATAGAGAGATGATAGAGGAGAGATGATAGATAGGAGAGAGAGATGATAGATAGAGGAGAGAGAGATGATAGATGATAGAGAGATGATAGATAGGAGAGAGAGATGATAGAGAGAGAGATGATAGAGAGATGATAGAGGAGAGAGATGATAGAGAGATGATAGGAGAGAGAGAGATGATAGAGGAGAGAGAAAGAGATGATAGATAGATGATAGATAGGAGAGAGAGATATGAGAGAGATATTAGATAGGAGAGAGAGAGATGAGAGAGATGAGAGAGATGAGAGAGATACGAGAGAGAGAGATGATAGAAAGATAGATAGAGAGATGATAGATAGGAGAGAGAGATGATAGCGAGAGAGAAAGATATGATAGATTATAGATAGATAGGAGAGAGAGAGATAATAGAGAGAGATGATAGATAGGAGAGAGATATATGATAGAGAGAGATGATAGATAGGAGAGAGAGAGAGGAGAGAGATGATAGATAGGAGAGAGAGATATAATACAGAGAGAGATATATATGATAGATAGAGAGATGATAGATAGAAGAGAGAGAGAGAGAGATTCATAAAAGTGTATTACATTAAGGAAAATGCTTTAAAATCTGTGTACCTTAGGCAGAATTGCCAAAAAGAGAGAGAGAGGCACGTTTGCACAAATGTGCACTAAACGCTTTTGAATTTTAGTGGAAAAGTTATTCAAAAAAGAACCTGAAGTTCAAATAATTGTAGTTGACATATTTGGCTGCCCCGGTACTGAGAAAAAACGATCTTGACAGATCCATTCCCCAATGAAGAGGGATGTTCTAAAGTTCTTTAGATTCAGGCTGGCAGGATAGTCTTCCAATTATCTCTGCTGATTCAATATTACCTGAGATCTCGGAATGCCTGACTTTCACTGGTTCTTCCTTTCTTTATGGGTTGCTTTTACTCTCCTTTTGCATCTCTTTGCAGGACAATCATGAACTCAGGGCTCCGAAGCATCCAGCCGCGAGCGTTTGATAAGAATCCTCACTTACATTACATGTAAGTAGATTGGGTCCTCCTCCTCCTTACCCCTTCGTGTCCCATGGTTATATTTTTGGGAAAGTTGCTCGAGTTGGAGTTGCTCGAGATGGAGGTGGGTGAAATATGGCAAACGACAAAGCAATGAAGGCGCTTTGGTAGACAGATCCTCAGGGTTCAAGTGAAGGCATAGTAGCTGCCTGTTGGCCATTTACATTCTAGGCTGCTAATCAACTGTAGCTGTAATGGGATTGTTCTCTCCTCACTATACATTAGTCTGTGTGCAGCTTTCGACATGCAGCTAAACCCACTTATCCTCCAATAAAACAGACTGTGTGCATGGATCTGAATGCTTTATTGAAAGAACAGGATATAGTGAAACTGGGGAAAACAGGGATACATACAATGAGAACCGAATACAAGATAGACAGTATTGAGTTACCGCTGAACATAACAAATACATTAATAAATACAAGCAATTTAAATCTCACCAGCAATGCTCTGTGTGTGGGATGTCCTTGGATGACTATGTGCCACAGATTAACATGGATTCTTCTTTGTGCTCCTGCCTCCTCCAAATGCTAAAGGAAATGGAGTCTTGCTTCTCAGCATGCATTTGGTTTGAGAGTGCAGGCTGATGGGTAAAATGGGTAGGGTCAGCTTCCGTATTTTCTCTCTCTGGCCACTAGATAGGCCTAGAGAGCAACAACAGTACATAAAGATTGTATGTTGGGGCATATTTGTCCCTCCGACCACTAGATGGGTCTAGAGAGCAACAACAGTATATAAAGATTGTATGTTGGGGCATATTTGTCCCTCTGGCCACTAGAGGAGGTTAGAGAGCAACACAACAGTGTATAAAGTTATATGTTGTGGCAGACAAGCAAGGACATGTATGAAGGAGGTTTGGGACAATTTGCTGTGAGACGTTGTCTCTGACTACCTTTTAAATCATAGTCTGAAAGAACAAGAAAGGATCTCTATCCATTTGTGCTTTAAAAACAACAGTTTGGGCAGGAATGAAATCCTTGCTAATGAACGATATAATTTGTGTTGAATGCTATGCCACATCAAGGCTTGGTTTTCTTGATTAGGAGGGACATTGCCTTTGAATACCAGAGATGTAGTACAGGGATGGGTTCCACTTACCAGTTCGGGGTCACGCCGGAAGTGTGCATTTTGCGCATGTGCCCCCCGGTCGTTCCTGGGTTACAATTGTCTGCGTATGCACAGGAGGCTTTGCGCATGTGCAGAGGATTATTTTTTAAGAAAATTTTGCTCCAGTGGACAGATTTTGCAGGGTTTTTCATTGCTATTCCCTCCGAAGAACCATGTTTTTCCAGGTGCTAACAATCTTCCTGGCTTTGCAGGCATTTTTCATTGCTTCTCTCTATCAGCTGTGCTTTAGAAGCTTTTTCCCCCAGTCCTAACCAGGGGATAAAATAATGTG
>JANHFT010007212.1:72981-88549 GCA_032467955.1 Pseudoxenodon macrops | reverse complement strand
GCGGGGCCGTTTTAAACCCTCCGGGGGCTTCAGGGAAGCCTCCTGAAGCCTCCGGAGGACAAAAAACAACCCTACGGGCAAACCGGAAGTAACTTCCGGTTTGCCCATTGGGTCATCTTTTACCCTCTGGAGGCTTCAGGGAAGCGTCCTGAAGCCTCCGGAGGGTGAAAAACAGCCGAAAATTAAGGCCGAAAACCAGCTGGCCAGCGCGCTGGAAGCGCGCTGCAGCTGACAGCAGCACCTCACGTGCCCTCAGAAATGGCTCCGCGTGCCACCTGTGGCACACGTGCCGTAGGTTCGCCATCACTGCTCTATTTTATTAGCATGGTAGCCTAATGCTGAAAATACTTAGAAAGCCTGGGGGGGAATTGGTAGTTTACTTAAGAAAAAAATTCCACAGACAGGATGCGCTCTGGAACTAAGGGGAGCATGAGTAAATTAGTTCAGCAGCAAAGAATAATATGAAAATTAATGTCCCAATGACATACAGTAGATAGACCATCTGGCACTCTCAGCTCAACATCAGTCCCAATCAGTAGTAAAGCATTATGAAATTGCAGTCCAAACTTTTTGGCAAGTACCAGATTTTCCTACTGCATCCTGTTTCTTTAAGGAGAAGAGCAACTCCAGTAGAGAAAAAGGTGACGATGCCACTGATGTCAGTAAGGTCTTGGGTTGCATGGCATGAGATGCTGCAATCACTGAAGCTCCCAAAACGCAGCGATGCAGCTATGCCTACCTCATCCACACACCTGATATTTAAGCTGTTTTTGCATGTTAATGGCCAACGTTATCTACCCCCCTTGATTTGGGCTGGATAGCCACGGGTGTATTTTTAATCCTGGCAGGATACATTTAGAACAAATTACCTCACGTAAAGAGGCTCGCTCTGTAGTAACATGCATTTCTCATCAAGTGGCCAGCCCAATTTGCAGAATGATTGTTCAACCATTCAGAAATCCTGCTTTGGAAAGCATCAGCCCTGCTCTGCTACTCAATGCCTCTTCTCATCCAGTGAGGAGCACCCAAGGAGGACCTGGGGACCTTTGGGAGCACTCATTTACTTGCTTATACTATAAAAGGGGGCTGGGGAGAATCTCCTGTTCTCCCCCACACACACACACACACAACCCGGTAACCTTAGTGCTAAATTGAGTTGCAAAGCATGTTGGTCCCATCTCCGGTGAGAGCGACGGGTGAACAATGGGGGCTTTTCAGCTTGACATCTCAATGAGCAGGAGATGGAGAGAGAGAGAGAGAGACCCTCCGCCCCTTCAGTTCTCCCCGCACCCAGCTTTGTTTGGGGAGCAGACAGCAGCCTCCAGCCCCAGAAGCCTTTCAGGATCTAGGGGCAGCCATTCGTCATGGCCTACACAACCCCCTCCCCACTCCCTCAGCTGGTCGTCTGGGCAGAGAATTCACACACTTGTCAGTCCTGGATCGAGAGAGACCCTTTGTGCCTAATGGGGCCTGGACCTGGAGATGGGTGAGATGGGTCAGAAGGTTGGGGGGGTGGATGAGAGAGAGAAAGAAAGAGGAAGGGGGCAGAGGGAACAAAAGTGTTAGGGTAGATCCTAATATACTCCAGGAAGTGTCCTGGAATAAGAGGCTTCTGGAAAATTGCCCTGATTATTATCAGCTAAAGGGAGAATGATTTCTGGTGACAAAGTGCCAAGATTATCTCTGGGGCCAATACATGAAAATGTGGTCTTAACTGACAAGATTGTTCAGAAAACCAATTTTCACTACAACCCAATTCTATTCCATCTTTACTCACAGTTTTGTGCTTACCTGTAGGCAAGACTCCCTAAACATAGTGTACAGTCATAGATTTACTGGAGGGGAGAATAGCAAATGTTCACCACTACCCCTGTCTTTTAGATGGGTTTGTGGAGCAGAACGAAATCAGATGGTTAACACACTCAATTGTTATTTTTGCAGATTTTGCCAGCCCAGGTTAGCCTCCTGCCGTTAAGCTCAGTTGTTTCCAGGGGGCAAGCCTGAGGTCAGCATTTCACTGGCCATCCAGACAACAGGGATACCGCTGAACGTGGGGAAGCGTGAAGCAAATATCAAAAGCGCAAACTGCATATTGATTTGATTTGTAAAGTAATATGAACCTTCACTGTCCCTTCAGAATTGTAAATCCAGGCACATGAAACACAGAATAGCGTCTGCCAATAAATTCCCGGCAGACAGCAATGGCTGTAGTCTCTGTTCCCATTCAAGAATCTCATCCTCAGAGGGAGAAAACCGCCAATCCCTGAGATCTAAAAGAAAATTGCCACACCCCAAATTTAGGCAGCCTGGTGAAGCTCGTCTGGGGGCTCAGCAATTCACTGACAGCCACGGCTGTTCCTGCGAGATGGTGAGGATCCCTCCCACTACTATACCATCCCCTCTTGGCAGACAAAGCCAAGCCTGGAGAGGGGAGGGGACTGCAGACAGGACCGCGTGCCAAAAACACTCCTGTCCCTTGTGGCTTCATCGTCGCCAGCATTAAATTGTACCCAGATGTATGAGCAGGGGAGGGCGCCTGGTGGTGATTAGGGCCTTTAATTATAGGCACCCGTGTAGCCTAAGCTGGGCTCTGCCTGGATCATGAGAAGCCGGGCCCAGGAGGGATCCACCAGGGGGACCAGGCCATCCCAGAAGCAAAGAGGAAACCCATCTCTTCTGAACCAGAGACAGAGAGCCTCATACCGGTAGATCAGAATGAGCAGACTCTTGAAAGGAGAGGATGATCTTTTACAGAAGCTTTTTAGAAAATAAGAGAGTTGGAAGGGACCTTGGAGGTCTTCTAGTCCAACCCCTTGCTTAGGCAGGAAACCCTACACCACTTCAGACAAATGGTTTTCCAACATCGTCTTAAAAACTTCCAGTGTTGGAGCATTCACAACTTCTGGAGGAGGCAAGTTGGTTCCACTGATTAATTGTTCTCACGGTCAGGAAATATCTCCTCAGTTCTAAGTTGCTTCTCTCCTTGGTTAGTTTCCACCCATTGCTTCTTGTCCTGCCTTTAGGTGCTTTGGAGAATAGCTTGACTCCCTCTTGTTTGTGGCAGCCCCTGAGATATCTCCTTCCCTTTAACGGAATACAGATCCATCACTCTCATCCTTGCTCTCTTCAGGAGGTCCTACCTCAGGGCTAGGCAACCTGACACACTTCAGGCATTTGCAAGCACAATTCCCCAAATTCCTAGCCATTGGGGGCATGTGATTTATACCCCAAAATGCTCGACGGAGTGTTTGATTTGCCTATAGTTATCCTCCATTTGCCCCATTCCTTTTTTCAAACTGCAGATTTCTTTTTATACAGGATCTAGAGTAACCTAGTTCATCAGCTGTGTGAAGGTCTTGATCAAGGTGCAAAGCCAGTTTCTCCAGGGAAGAAAGGACAGTCCTCCTTCGGCAGCAGTCTTCTGAATCTGAAAATGTCAAATGAGAGCAGTCCTCTCTGTTGGCAAGACGTCTGTGTGTAAAATAAATAAAGTAATATTGCTGACTTGCCAAAGCTGCATGAAACCAGATCAGTTTATGTATCCAGTTTGGCTTTGGTGTGACTCTGAGCTGAATGTAGCCAAACCAGAAATAAAGTAGCCTTCACACAATGAGCTTGCGCTATAATAAATGTGCTAGCTGGAAAAGCAACACACAACTCTTTGTTGCTTTTACACAGGAAAAATGATTCATTCACAAGTACTAATGGGAACAGGCAGGTCACTTTGGATTATTCAATCTCTAAAGCCTGTATTGTTCATAAAACTTAATTATATAGAGAAATACAGTTCCCATGTTTTATCTCCAAGGTGATTCAATTGACTGAAATGATGTGACCGCACCCCATAATCCTGTGCTACTTTATCATTGTAATTCCCCCCCAATCCACTTCCCTTCTAGGAAAGAGCCTCAGCTACTGTACAGAGATGTCACTGCAATTCTTTCTCTCCCTTCCTGAGCTGCAGAGAGGAATCTAGGAAGGAAGAAAAACAAACAAACCTGTTCTGATAACATTGCTTACAAGCATCATTGAGGGGTCCTTGGTTCTCTTGGAGTTTGCTTGCTTTGCTGCAGATGTTTCATTACCCAAACTAGGTAACATCATCACTGCTAGTAAAAGCAAAATATCTGCCTTCATTTGAGAATGTTGTAAGCAGAGCACATACTGGCTACCTTCTTATAACACTGTCCCCAAAGGTGCTTTTTCAAGAGGCAACTGGCCTTCCTTTGTTTTGACTTGAAGACGTTTTTCTTCTCAACCAAGAAGCTTCTTGGATGAGAAGTGAAACGTCTTCAAGTCAAGAACAAAGAAAGGTGCGTCTTGAAAAAGCACCTTTGGGATAACCATGACTTGCATGACTGAGAATCTCCACAGACATTCTCATAACATTCTTATCCAGGGTTAACTTCAAGCAAAGCTTTTGACAACATCTGCAATGAGATTCTAGTAGAGAAGACAGCAATATGTGGGCTGGTGTGCTTGACAGATACACTGGTTACACAATCGTACCCCATGAGTGAATGCCAATGGCTCTGTGTCAAGCAGGAAGGAAGATGTGAGTGGCGTACCACAGGGTGAACACTGCTGTTCAACATATTTATAAATGCCTTGGATGAAACATGATTTTAAATTTTACAGCAGAGATGGAAGCAGAGCAAACAGTTTGGAGGATTTTGATAAACTCAAACAGCGTATAGAAACCAGCAAGATGAATTACAGAAGGAATAAATTTAAAGACCCCTATTGGGCAAGAAACATCCAAGCATTTGTACAGAATGTGAGAGAGGGAGGGAATGGTCCATAAAGAGCAGCAAAACTTGGGAAAAGAACCTAGGTTTCATAGTAGATCACAAGCTGAATATAAGCCAACAGTGTAATACTCAGAGATGAGTTCCCACCGGTTCTAACCGGTTCTTTAGAACCGTTAGTAGCTTGCCGATGACATCACGGAGCCAGTTCCATCAGTATCTCCGTGGGTGCCGCCATCTTGGATTTTGCTTTAGAAGCTATTTTTTTATTTCTTCGCGCACGCACATGCGGCGCGACCCTGAGTGAACTGGCAGCAAAAATATCCAGAACCCACCCCTGGTAATACTGCTATAAAAAAGCAAATACAGACCTAGGCTGTATCAACAGAATTTTATATGTTACACAAACATAAAATTGGGCTGAATAAATAAGAGTGTCTAGATCAAGCAAAGTTACCATTTCTTCTATTCTGACTTCGCTGGGTCACATCTAGAACACTTGTCTCCAATTCTGGGCATTGCATTTTAGGAAAGGCGTTAACAAACTCATTCAGAAGGAAGCAGCCCAGGTGATAAGGCATCTAAGGGGGAAACATACAAGGGATGATTGGAGATCTTGACTATATTTAGCCTGGAGAAAAGAAGAATGCAAGAAAACATTACATCTGTCTTCAAGTATTTGAAGGGCCATTACACAGAAGACAGAGCAGAATGGTTCACAGTTGTTCCCAAAAATAGGAGGGAGGAAGCAGTAGGTTTCCATATCAAGGAAGTTGATTTTAGTGGGACATCAGGAAAAAAAATTCTTAACTCTAAGCTGTTCAATAGCGGAATAGATGATGCACAAGTCTCCCTCACTGGAGATGAACAGGCTGAGTGGCCAGCTGTAATATCAGACAGATATTGAGCAGGGGTTGCAGTAGATGATCACTAAGTTGATTTTTAATATAATTCAATGATTCTTAAATATAATTTATTCGCCCAATGTTATGTTTGTTTAAGATGGCAGGCTAAAATGTGATTGACTACTTTATGGTTTAGTATGCCGTAAGAATATAGCTAATCCAGAGGTGGGTTCCTACCGGTTCAGACCAGTTCTATCAAGTAGGTAGTAGGCCGCTGGTGACGTCACGGAGCCGGTTCTGGTCCGTGGGCCCCGCCATCTTTTTATTTTAATTTTGTTTTTTGGGGGAAAAAATTGTTAGAATTTTTTTCAGTTTTCTTCTTCTGCGCATGTGCAGAAGCTGAGTTTCCGGCACTGCACATGCGTTGCCATTTTGTTTTCAGCCTTTTTAAAAAAAAATTCAGATTTTGTTTCTACTGTGCATGCGCGTACCCATGCGGTGCGCCCACGCAGCACGGGAGACAGCGAACTGCCCGTGAGATAAGTTAGAACCCACCCCTGGTGCCACCCCATCCAAGACCAAAGATGGCAATTCTCCCTGAGCTGATGAACCCCAAACTCAGAGCCACTCGGTCTTGCCGAGGGTTTAGTTTCAACCTGTTGCTCCCCATCCAGTCCTTAACAGCCTCCAGGCACTGCAAGAGGGAGGACACAGCATCACTTAGCTCACCACGGGCGGAGATATACAGCTGACTATCATCAGCATATTGGTGATACCTCAGTCCATGATGATGGATTATCTCACCCAGCGGCTTCATATAAATGTTGTGTTAATGTGTTGGAGTGTCCCAATGGGTGCTAAAAGAAAAAAAACACTTGATGCACTGTGTCCATTTCTTGGTGTCTATTAAACTTATATTGCCTTCCTGTTCCAAATGAGAAAGCAGACAATACAGCTTACAAAACATAAACAGCATCAAAACTAAGGGATCTGCTATGCTAACAAAGAAGGATCAATCAGCAGAGTAAGCTGAATGTATGTGTAGATGGTTCATGAACAAGTGGCCTTCCTTCCTTCCTTCCTCCCTCCCTCTGGTACTTTGGAGAATAGCTTGACACCCTCTTCTTTATGGCAAACCCTGAGATGTTGGAACATTGCTATCATGTCACCCCTAGTCTTCTTTCATCAGACTAGACATACCCAGTTCCAGCAACCGTTCTTCATATGTTTTAGCCTCCACTCCCCTAATCATCTTTGTTGCTCTTCTCTGCACTCTTTCTAGAGTCTCTTTTACATTGTGGATAAACTGCAAAGATTTCTAAATGGTTGTATTCCTCCCTTAGCTTCCAGAAGCCTCCCTCTATCTGGTTGGCCTCATGCAGCATAATAGTTTTTTTTCTTTTGCATGACCTTGTCATTTGTAGTGAGAATTAATAAATGCTCTTTAACATAAACAACTGTTTGCATATGCAGGCAAATCCTTCGGAGACTATTATTCTTCCATACCGGGTGCATATTTTACTCTTTGCAAATTGTGTATGTTGAAGATCCCAGCCACCACAACTGCCTTAATGCCTTCACATAAAATGGTTGTGCCTATCTTCCCTGTTGTGTACAGTTTTACCTGTCACTCTGTTGACTAAGCTCATGAATGTCTTTTTTTTTTTAATGAAACAAAACATAGAATTGGCTTCTTTCTCTCCATCTCTTACCCTCTAGAATATGCTGTTTCAAACAGTATCTTTACAGCCACTTATGCAAATACCTCCTTGACTGGACAACAAATTTGCATGTGTTTATAGCAACATTATGCAGATATCAGGAACTGGAAGCAAAGGTTCCACAAAGAAGGGATGAGATGATGAAAATATTCAATTTAGTTCCTGTGGCTTTGTAAGGAAGTGAGGAATTATAGAATCCATTGTATATATTTTTTTCAAGGCCAACCACTTGCTAATTTCAGTGTGAGTGTTGTGAGTACTTATTTAACTTCCTAAACATTTATTTCACCGATTCACAAGGACAATGTTTTTCTACGTCCGTCATCATAGCAATTTAGCTACGGAGGGATGTGATGCCACAAATCCTACCTGTGCACATGAGGTTTACACCAGAGGTGGGTTTTGAATCTTCTTACTGCCAGTTTGCTCAGGGTTGAACCTCGAGAGTGCGTGCAAAATGTGTGAGCAAGTGCATGCAGGGCAGTCAAAAACTAGCCTCTGCACATGCGCAGAAGCAAAAATTAGCTTATGCGCAGAAGCAAAATGCAAGATGGTGGACAGAACTGACTCCATGACATCACCACAGAGTTACTACCTACTCTATAGAACTGAATAGAACCAGTAGGAACCCATCTCTGGTTTACACCTCCTCCTGATCACTCTTCCTGCATGATTTAGGATCCTGATTTTCAGAAACTGCTCTTAGCCAGCAGGACAGTTAAATGAACTTTACTGGAAGAGGTCAAATCCATTGTAATAGCATTGAGAGAATCAGACGAAACTCCCGTTTAAATCCCTGATTTTTTTTCGGATTTGCAGTCTAATTCCCATTCAATTCAGGAAACCAATCTGATTCTATTCAAACTTCTGAATCAATCTGGGGGAAGAAAAAAAAAACACTGATTCCAGCAGATCATGTAAATCATCCAGATTGACGAAAATGCATCCAATTCAGGAGTGGGCTGCTGGGGGGGTTCACAGGGGTCCGGGAGAACCTCTAGCCAAGATTCTGTGCAGTTCGGAGAACCCCAAAATTCCACTCCTGGCTCCCCTCCCCTCCCAGGAGTCCCTACACTAGTTTGGATGCAAGTAAGTGCAGGGTGTGTGCAGAGGCTCGGGAAGAGCGAAAAACGGGCCTACCGGAAGTTTGGGAAGGCCGCAAACAGGCCCGTTTCTGGTTTCCAGAGGGCCTCCTGAGGCCGATTTTGCCCTCCCAGAGGCTTGTGGAAAGCCTCCAGAGCCCAGGGAGAGCAAAAATGCCCCTCCCGCCACTATGGTGCAGGAAGCTGAATAGGCCATGCGCACCATGATCATGCCCACCAAACTCCACCTCTAGGCCACCGCACCACTCCTATTTTCCTAAACTACACTGCTAGCCTAAAATGCTCCTTTGGGGGGGGTCAGTTCTGATGTTCCAGCATCCCTCTTTGAAAATGCAAGTAGAAGAACACTGAAAAATGGTGAAATATAGTTGCAAGTAATCCACTTTGGCTCTAAGAGTTTGCTAGCCTTCGGGTAAGTTCATATAGACAGGCTTACATTATAGAAATTATAGACATTCTCCATCACTATATCCGACCTCTGAGCAAAGCTAAGAGAGTGTCACCGCACTCGTCAACATACAATATTTCTCTCTTTCCTGAAGAAAAAAAAAAGAATACTTTTTTCCGGGGGTATTTCATTGACAAGTGGTTTATTTATATTAAAAGAAAAGCTTGTTATTTCTGAAGCTAGTTCTGATTAAAGGGCGGAAGAAGGCATCTCAGAAAGTTCAAGGAAACAGAGAGGAGTCAAAAGGGAGAAAGAATCCATTATAAAATAAAGGCTGAACTAAGAAAACTCATCCAAATAGCTTAGATAAAAGGGACAGGCAAATAGCTACAAGGAGAAAATATATAAAATACTTCCATCCACCGAAGGAGAAATTTCTCTTCCAAACAAGACCCTGATCATCTTGTCAGAATTTGCCTTCAAATAGATTTGAGAGTAACCAAAGCTGCCCGTTGCTTCTTCTTCTTCATTCTTCCTCGAAAGATCTACAGTTGTGTTTTGGAAAGACTTAGGAATAGTAGATCCCAGTTACTAATATTTTTAAATCTGTTCTTCCATTTATTTTAAGCCAGTTACTCTCCACAGTGTGGCCAAGTTATTTTGCTTGGATTTCTGGGCCTTTGTATAGATACTTTTACAGATGATGCAGCTTCTTTTTTTTATATATATCCATCCATCCATCCATCCATCCAGGTAGGTAGGTAGGTAGGTAGGTAGTATATAGTTTTGGTCTTCCACTTAAGCAATATACAAATCCAAGACTGTGTAACTTCTTGAGAATGTCCAATGGTTAGAATCATCTGGGCATTTTGATTCAAATCAGTGTTGACTCTTAGAGATCAAAGACTTACAGAAAGGAATGGGTTTTAAAAGGATGCCTGAAATACATCATTGTTGGAAACCATTGGATTATATCCAATAAAAGAGGAACTCATTTCTCTTTCACTACCATGTGGCAATCTTTGAAGAGGTTGGACTTCCCCCAAAGGTCTTTAGTGCCTGGAGTGTCTGATACAGTAGGGAGTAGCTTTAGGGTGCTGACCTGGTGCTGAATTGCTTTGAGTTTGGATGGTTAATTGCAACCCTTTGAACTTGGCTTATTAGCAGATGGAGAGCTAGTGTGGCTCTTTTAGAACAGACATGATATGAACGCAGTAAGTCACCTTTGCAATCAGTTTGGTTTAGTGTGCAATATGTTTCTCTAACCTAAACATGCTTGTGCACAAGCTTTGGTTGGAAAGTTTCATTGCAACAACAAACGATGCAAGTAAATCAAAGGAGAGGTCTGTCCCAATACATGTATTCAAGTGGGTTTTGTTTTTATTTCAATTAAAAAGGGAGTTTTACACTGAACTTCAACATGGATGTGATCCTTTTTAGGCTTAGAGTGATGTGTAAATCACTCTTAAGACGGAAACTATAATATAGCAACCACAAAGTTGAGATCACAATCCCCATTTGTACTATGCCAAAACAAATAACACTACAGCTCAATATGATATATAAAATAGAGTTTTGGTTTGTTTTAACTCTGTATTGTGTTTACACCAGCCTTTCCCTACCAGCTTTCCATACCCGGATGGCTTCCGGAGTCAACTTCAGCAATGACCATGTTGGCTGGAGAATTCTGAGAGTTGAAAGTCCACACTCGGGAGGACTTCCAGTTGTCAAAGGGTGGTTTACACTATGGGCAATGGCTCTCCTGATCCAAATCCAAAGGGATGTGTGCCTTGAATATTGAACTGAGGATTTTGTGCAAACCATCCCAGTAAATCCCAGTAGATCCACTGAACATTTTATGCATTAAAAACAAGGTGTTTTCATCCCCACAGTGTCCTCCTAGCTAAAAGGACCTGGGATTCTTTCTAATGTACATCTCCATGTGATACATTGTGCTTCGTGGTTTGCTTCAATTGGTTGAGTTTTCCAAATCTGAGGAATTGAATACAGTCTATACGATGAAAGCACATGCATATCTAGGAAAAAGATTGATCAATAGCTTTTTGAAATTGAATATGAAGTCAGATACTTGCAGCATTACCAATGCATACTCTTTATTTTGGGGGTCTTAGTCCTCTTGAAATGCTTCTGTGACACACGAGAGCAGGACGCATCCCTCCTAATGCTATTCCCATTATGGTTTAGGTTTACTATGTCAGTTTATTGCTACAATAATTGACTCGGGCTAATCAAAACAGATTGAACTGGGGATATGATGTTCTCCTACCCACAAGGAGGAGAGTGACACTGGAATATTACTCAGGGTACAGTATGCACAGGGAACAGGCTAAGGCAAGCTGCACAAGAGAAGCTCATGCTGCCATGTGTAGGAAGGGTGTAGGGAACGCTATCTTCAACAGATCATTCTTTTTTGTTCTAGCATTGCTTGAGCAGGTGTGTGTGTCTCTCTCTCTGTGTGTGTAGGATTCCTATTCTCTCTCCCATGATTCCCTCTCTTTCATGGTCTTATTTGAGAACTGCTTCTCTCATGCTTTGGGTGGGAAGATTTTGCATCAAGCTACAGAACTATTCTGAGGACCCAGTGGCTCAGTGGCTAAGACGCTGAGCTTGTCAATCAGAAAGGTTGGAAGTTCGACGGTTCAAATCCCTAGCGCCGCATACTGGAGTGAGCTCCCGTTACTTGTCCCAGCTTCTGCCAACCTAGCAGTTCGAAAGCACGTAAAAAATGCAAGTAGAAAAAATAGGAACCACCTTTGGTGGGAAGGTAACAGCGTTCTGTGCGCCTTTGACATTTAGTCATGCCAGCCACATGACCACGCAGATGTCTTTGGACAGCGCTGGCTCTTTGGCTTTGAAAAGGAGATGAGCACCACCCCCTAGAGTTGGGAATGACTAGCACACATGGGGCAACCTTTATCTTTACCTCACAGAACTATTCAGAGCAGTCTTGGAGAAGATTATCCACTCAAAAAGGTTTTTTCTTTGCAAATGTTTTCCCCCCCTATTGAAATCAGGAGTAAGAGACAGCAGGATGAGTACATCTGTCCATCTTTAAGTGATCCTTGTCTTGATGGCCAAGAGATCATGTTTGTTGGGTTGGTTAGTTGGTTTATATAGCTTCCAATCTAGGTTTTACATGACTCTATGCAGCTTACAGTAAATACCTTATCTGTCTTTGTGAGATGTATTCAACGGGTCTGAATGAACAGAAACATGTCTTTCAGTGCTGATGCAGCTTCTGAACCCAGATTTTGTAGAGTCCGTTCAAGATATTTTATTCCTGAAGCAAAAGATAAATGATATCTGCATACAAGTGAAACCTCCGTTTACTGGACCTCAATGCAATGGGCTTTGCATATAAATTTCTCTGGAAATGTAATACATTTGCATAATGACATCAGCACGCAAATGACTTAAAATGATGCAAATGACATAATTTGCATCTCCTCAATTGGTGGTTAAATTGAATTTTCATTGCATTCCACATGCAGCAGGGCCCCGAACCTGGTCTCTTTTGCATTTTTGCAAAAGATTCATTCTCTGCATATTAGGGAAGCAGGTACCTAGTTAAGTTGCATCCTTACCATTACAGACCCCTCATCCATGTTTGATGCCTCACTTTGCCTACCTGTGGGATTGGTCTGGAAATTTGTTTTAAAACTAGTGGGGGGGAGAATCCATTATTTTTCCTCTAGGAAAGTGGCAAAAATGAATTGTCACTTAACATCATATACGTTGTTGTGGCCGTTTGGAAAAATGCAGCTTTATCCGTCAATTACTATATTCATATTTATTATTTGCAATAGTGGCGAATATTTATAATGCCTTCTCTTCATTTTGTTACTCCGAGACAGTTTACAATAGTTTATAAGAGGGAGACAGGAATGAAACACAAAACCTCTACGTCATAAACACCCGTATTATATTCCATGAGCAAGCCATACCACTTTTGATGGAACCTGGAAGGAATAAAAGTATCTGTTTTTCTATAGTTAAAGCCGTCGGGGAACAGTGCTTAGAATGCAGTACTGCAGGCCACTTCAAACTGGCAGTTTGGCAGTTCAATCCTTACCAAGGATGACTCAGCCTTCCGTCCTTCCGAGGTTGGTAAAATGAGGACCCAGATTATCGGGGGCCATATGCTGATCTGTAAAACCACTTAGAGAGGGCTGTAAAGCACTGTGATGCCAGGGGTGGGTTGCTGGGGGTTCGCAGGGGTTTGAGAGAACCTGTAGCTAAGATTCTATGCAGTTTGGAGAACTCCCAAATCCCACTCCTGGCTGGCCCCACCCCACCCACCCCTCCCAGGAATCCCCACACAGCCTGTTTTGGATGTAGGTAAGTGCAAGGTATGCATGGAGGCTTGCGGAGGGTGAGAAACAGGCCTGCCAGAAGTTTGGAAAGGTCGGAAATGGGCCCGTTTCCAGCCTCTAGAGCGCCTCCGGAGCCTGGGAGGTCACTTTCGCCCACCCAGAGGCTTAAGAAAAGCCTAAGGAGCCTAGGGAGGGCAAAAATGACCCCCCTCCCACTGTGGTGCAGGAAGCTAATTAGGCCACAGCCACCATGGCCATGCCCACCCAGCAGCCTGGCAGAGAACCCCTTGCTAAAAATTTTGAAGGCCACCCCTGTGTGAAGCGGTACATAAGTCTAAGTGCTATTGGTATTGCGATTGCTAAATGCATCTGGATAACATACTCTTCCAGTTGGAGACTGCAACAGAAACATCACTATTATTGGATAGCTGGCTACTCCATTTTCAAAGGAAGAGTAACCAGCTATAGAATATCTCCTAGTGACCTTTGTACACTGCCGGTTTGAATTTTCACAAAGGAAAGGAGAAAAGCTGACTTCCTTGCTCGTGCATTGTATCTGAAATCAGTTTCGCAGAAACGGGGTCCAATAACACCCAGATATATCATATATGTATCTCTCCTCCATATAATATTCAGATCAGCTGGATGCTTGTCGTCCTAAGGTATCTGCTGTTCAGCTGTACATCTTTTGTTCTGCATGCAGAACACATCTGTTTCAGCCTCTGGCAGCATTTGGGAAATGGAACAAATGCTGCAGTCCTATACACACTAAAATGGAAGGGAGTCCAGCTAAACTCCATCTGGCAAACTCCTGAGGGGAAGCTGTATATGATGCTGAAGCTTTGTGCTTCATTCTCTAGCCACACTTGGTCATTCTATGACCACACTTGGAATATGGCATCCAGTTTTGGTTGCCACAATATTAAGATGTTGAGACTCTAGAAAGGATGCAGAGAAGAGCAACCAAGATGATTAGGGGGCTGGAGGATAAAACATTGTGTAGAACGGTTGCAGGAATGGAGGTCTAGAAAAAAGAAGGACCAGGGGTAACATGATAGCAGTGTTCCAATATTTGAGGGGCTGCCACAAAGAAGAGGGAGTCAAGCTATTCTCCAAAGCACCAGAGGGCAGGACAAGAAATAATGGGTGGAAACTAATCAAGGAGAGAAGCAACTTGGAACTAAGGAGGAATTTCCTGACAGTGAGAACCATTAATCAGTGGAACGACTTGCCTCCAGGAGTTGTGAATGCTCCAACACTTGAAGTTTTTAAGAAGAGATTAGATAACCATTTGCGTGAAATGGTATAAGGTTTCCTGCATGGACTAGAAGACCTCCAAGGTCCCTTCCAATTTTGTTATTCTGCTCTGTTTTGTTATGTTCTTCTCCCATCTTGCCAGGATTCACTGACCAAGAAGGCAGCTCACTATAATGCATTTAATGACAAGCTGATGAATCTTATCACCTTTTCATTTTTTTTTCATAATGCAGTCCACTGCTGTGTATTGATGGCTTTAAGGAAATTAATGCAATGTCTAAATCCTATTAGCTGGCTCTCTAAGCCACTAACAAGGATAAGTACAGGGAAAATAATAAACAAAAGTGGTTCCAGAAAAAGGAGGCAGGTCTGTTGTTCAGCTTTCTACAGTGACAAAAATAGCAATTGATGAATTGCTTTCTCTTTCCAAAATGATGACTATGTAATTCGGTTGATGACTAGGGATGACTGGCATGAGTTCGTCTCATGATTTGGGGGGGGGGGGGAATAGCAAAATTAGACGGTCTTAAAATTGGAATAAAAATATTTTTTGTGGCAATATAAATATTAGAAGATAGAGACAGGCTGCATATTGATTTTCTTCCTATGCAGTATAACAAATAAAACATTATGTCTTTCCTTGCTCGCAACAGAATCCATGGGTAGTGTTAAGCCATTTTGTCATTTTTTTTGGTTGTAGTTTAGCAGGTGCAGTAAATCTGGTTATTTGTGCTTTATTTACTAAAGCCTGGTCAAACTTAAATAGTTAGAACAATGAATCATTGGAATGACTTCCCTCCAGAAGTTTTGGATGGTCCAACAGGGAGGTTTTTAAGAGGAGATTGGACAATAATTTTCCTGAAATGGTATAGCATTTATTTTCTGAACAGGGGGTTGGACTAGAAGACCTCCCAGGTTCCTTCCAACTCTGTTCTTCTCTTACCGTGATTAAGTGTAAACTGAGTTTCTGGATGTGAATGTGAGAGCAAAATAGGAAACCATTTTGTATGGGAAATATGTGAAACATAAAAACATAGAATTATAGAGTTGGAAAGGAACTTAGAGGTGGCAGGTTTTGAGAAACATGATTTAGAGCCATAGAATAGAATAGAATTCTTTATTGGCCAAGTGTGATTGGACACACAAGGAATTTGTCTTTGGTGCATGTGCTC